>APFE031212971.1:1771-21199 GCA_000404065.3 Pinus taeda | reverse complement strand
AGTTATATATGAGTTTTAAGCAGAACAACTCCACACATACCCTCCGTGGACTCCAGGCGGGAGTCCCCTCTATCATCATCTCGCACAGGATGGAAAAATTGCTAAAAAAGGGACATCATGGAGTTATAGCTCAATTTAATGCCATCCAGGGAGTCGAAACTAAGTCTATGCCGACACACTCGGAGATGCAACAGATTTTAAATAACCATCTGTCGGTCTTTGACAAGCCTCATGAGCTTCCACCCTCGAGAGGGGAACATGATCATAGCATCATCTTGGTTCCGGGGGCCCAACCCCCAAATGTGCGCCCCTACAGATATCCGTTCACCCAAAAGAATGAAATAGAAAAAATAATCAAGGAACTTTTGGAAGCAGGAGTCATACGTCCCAGCATTAGTCCTTATTCATCACCGGTGGTCATGGTACTCAAGAAAGATGGGGAATGGCAGATGTGTCCAGACTTTAGGGCCCTCAATAAGTTAACAGTCAAAGATAAATTTCCCATCCCGGTGGTTGATGATTTGCTCGATGAACTCAATGGGGCTCAATTCTTCACTAAGCTGGATCTTCGCTCTGGCTACCACCAAATTCGCATGAAGGAAGTCGACATTCCAAATACCGCTTTCTGAACTCATGAAGGCCATTATGAGTTCTTGGTCATGCCATTCGGTCTTTGTAATGCCCCATCTACTTTTCAGAGCCTTATGAACCATCTTATCTAACCATATCTCAGGAAATTCGTTCTTGTCTTCTTCGATGACATCCTCATCTATAGTTGCACTTGGGCCGCACATCTTCAACATGTAGATCTACTTTTGCAACTGCTTCGCAAGCATCAATTATTTGTTAAGATGTTCAAGTGTTCGTTTGGCATGGAAGAAGTTGAGTATTTGGGCCACATTGTGGGGCGTGCAGGTGTCAAGGTGGACCCCAAAAAAATCCAGGCAATGCAGGATTGGCCTCAACCTAAGACTTTGAAGAGCCTGAGAGGATTTTGGGTCTCACAGGGTATTATCACAAATTCGTCCGCAATTATGGGCGCATAGCGAAGCCCCTCACGCAACTCCTCAAAAAAAAAAAAATCATTCTTCTGGAATGAGGATGCACAATAGGCATTTACAGCTCTCAAAAAGGCCATGTGTTCCACTCCAGTCTTAGCACTACCGGATTTCACCGAATCTTTTGTCATTGAGTGTGATGCTTCAGGTATAGGTATTGGGGCATTTTTAATGTAGGAAGGTCGACCTTTGGCCTTCACAAGCCAACAACTAAGTGGGAAGAATCTGGGTCAATCTACCTATGAGAAGGAAATGATGGCCATCTTACATGCAATAGAGACCTGGCAACCTTACTTACAGGGGCGACGTTTCCAAATCCGCACAGACCATTAGTCTTAAATATTTTTTGGAGAAATGCCTATCCTCCCCACAACAAAATAAATGGCTTGCCAAAATGTTGGGATATGATTATGAGATCGTTTACAAAAAGGGCAAGACAATAGGGTAGCAGATGCATTATCTCGCCAATTTGAGGAAGACAGCACCCTGCTAGCAATTTCCCTTCCCATTCCAGAATGGATTGAAGAGGCTCGCAGGGAATGGTTTTCACATCCCGGGCTCTCCCAACTCATTTCTCAATTGCAGGCGGATCCAAATCCCATCAAGGGCTACTCGTGGCAGAATGAGATTCTTCGCTATAGGGACAGAGTTGTATTATCACCAACATCCAGCCTCAAAAGTCGCATTTTGGCAGAATTTCACTCATGCCCCCTTGTAGGACATTCAGGCTTTCAGAAGACGTATGCTCGCACCAGAAGATCATTTTTTTGGACAGGTATGAAAAAGGGCATCCTTACTTTTGTAGCAGAATGCGATGTATGTCAACGCCACAAAGGGGAGACCGTCAAAGCACCAGGCACATTACAACCATTGCCCATCCCGACATCAATATGGATGGAGGTTTCTATGGATTTCATTATAGATCTTCCAAAGTCCGGAAACAAGTCAGTTATCATGGTGGTTGTGGATAGACTTTCGAAGTATGCTCATTTCTGCGCCCTACCCCAGCCGTTTACACCGACTTTGGTCGCTCAAACTTTCATGGATCAGATCTTCAAATTGCATGGCATGCCCACTTCTATTGTGTCTGATCGTGACCCGATCTTCACCTGTAATTTTTGGCAGGAACTCTTCAGGTTACAAGGCACCCATCTAAAACTCAGCACTTCCTATCATCCACAAACAGATGGTCAAACTGAAGCCGTCAACAAATGTCTGGAAACCTACCTTAGGTGTTTTACTTCAGAAAATCAACATTTGTGGGTTCAGTGGTTACCTCTGGCTGAATGGTGGTATAACACCAACTATCATGCCACCACCAAAATGACTCCCTATGAAGCAGTATATGGTCAACTCCCTCCTTCCCCTACTTCTTATATCAAAGGATGCTCTAAGGTACAAGCATTGGATCAACTCCTAGAAAGTCGTTCAACCATGCTCGCCCATCTTAGAGAGAATCTTCATCAAGCTCAAAACCGCATGAAGCAACAGGTAGATTAGCATCGCTTAGAGCGCCAATTTCAGGAAGGGGATCAGGTATTTTTGAGGCTGCAACCCTATAAGCAAACATCACTCAAAGACAAGGTTTGTCAGAAACTATCTCCAAAATTCTACGGACCATATCAAGTACTTCAGCGCATTAGAGAAGTAGCATACAAGTTGGCTTTGCCGCCTACGGCAAAAATCCATCCAGTTTTCCATGTCTCATGCCTCAAGAAAGTGATTGGGAAAAATTGCAGAATTCAAACCAGTCTACCTGAATTGGACAAGGAAGGAACAATCTGGCTCCAACCTGAACAGGTCATAGACACACGAGAATGACCCCTGCGTGGCCGAGTGATTAAGGAAGTCCTCTTAAAGTGGAAAGACACCTCTCCGGAAGATGCAACTTGGGAACCAACCATTATTCTTCAGCAGTTTCCGCAGCTTCAGCCTTGAGAACAAGGCTATTCTTAAGGGGGAGGGCATGTTAGGGTCCCACCCTAACCCCCTTATTTATGTATTGGGATCACGTCATAATAAAGAGTCAATAAATCCCATATTAATAGTTGTAAGTGGTTAACATGCTATTTATTACGGGACCATAGTTAGTTGCAAGTGGGCCTAGTATTAGGTAGATGGTATTAATAAAACCCATGGTATTACATGTATGAGTCATATATAAAGGATAGGGACTCCCTGCGAGGAGCATCGTGTGTCTTATTTTTGAATCAAGCTCTGCTCTATTGGAGGTTGCCCCCTCGAAGAGGCCAGTGAACATTACTTCTGAATAATAAAGTATTTGCTGTTGACTCTCACTATTCTATGTTCTGGGTATTTTTCTTCGCATATTCTGTATTTGGGTATCTTTTGCAGGTTAATAGCATAACACTTGATCTCTTTCGGAACACAGTGAGTCCAAAACATTTCCCAATTGGGAAAATTATCTCTCACTAATAGCAACCTGGAAGCCTTGCCAAGACTTGCAAAACTTGCAAGGTCATGATTAGATACAATCACACCCACACCACCCAATTCATCTCGTACTTAAGTGAACCTTGGCAAATATGTGATAATGGGCTTATCCTTGCTCATCTAGATACTCCTCAGCTTCTCCTCAAGAGAAAAATCCCTGGTATCATTAGTACTCTGATATAGTTTTATGATGACATCGAACATATCATATAATCGTCCTTGCCTTGATATCATTCTTATTATGTTGGGCCAATTGGTGGCGATCTTGATGTGGTGTTATTCACTGCTTGATGAACTCTCCCACTCCAATCTTTTATAGCGCTATTGTGTTCCTCCCTTTCCATGGAATGAAGTTCGATGCTCCCTCTAAATAGTGATTTACTCTTAATCCTCGATAAGTCATCTTGCTTTCCCATAGAGCTCTCTAACACTTTCCCACTAACAACGTTGTAGTCCTTCACAATAATTTGTACTTAGGGCTCACATAAGGCAACTTCTAACAACCCTCCAACCTACACTCAAGTTGCCCACGAAAACTATCCAACGTGGACACCACCACTTAGCAATTACATCAACGCAGGAGACACATACATACCTCAAAAAGATGACTTATTTTTGCCTTCTCCTTCTCGACCCTGTGCACAAACTCTTCTGAATTTAGGTGTGGGTTAGGGCTTGATGGCAATCCACATCAACCCTCCAATTTTGGTCCAAAATCTCTTTAGAAAATTTTGCTCTACCTTCTCCACAAGGCCTTCTTTTTTGTGTTATCATTCGACCACCTCTATACCATTGTTCCAACACTTTGAGACCTTAGACCGGCTTCAACCTAGGGCTCAACACTACCTGTAATATCACAAAGATATTCAGTTCGTTGTACAGAGAAATAACAACAAAAAATTATGCACCAAAACAACTAAGATCTATTCTTCAAGGTTGTGACTACCACAAGTGCTTCTCCACTGATGAATTGCTTTTGTGATGAATGAATCACCTTGTGATGGTCTTTATTCTGTTCCTTGCTCTAATACCATAAAAAAAATCCATGAAAATCTACAACTACTCTAATGAAAAAATTGAAAGCTAATTTCTTTTCATTAAGACACAAATTTTCTCCACTTATTTGTAGCAGAATAAGAACATAAATAAACATTTTCCACTCAATAATCAAGACACAAAAATTATTAGGGAACCCAATTGGAAAAACCCTTTGCTTGTTCGAGAAATTTATTGATAGAAGAATAAGCAATAGATCTTTTACAACATGATATTGTATGAATAGAAAACACAATGGCTCTTCTTGCTTGATTAGGCTTGAAACCCTTGCAAGTAGCTTGATCTTGCCTCCCTATTTCTATGCTGATAGGTTGCTCTTATTATTTAGGGAATTCTCCCTAAATCCTTGTGCAAATCCCAAGGGAAATTCCTCCTCAAATTTCGCACAAGCTTCTCTTGCACGCCCTTCCTCTCACAAGCTCACACACACAACCATGCGCTTTCTATTGCTTTGTCTCACCAACTCATGCTCACAAAATAATGATGTACAAGGTTGCCTTTGTCCTCCTCATAAGCAATCCACGTAGGATAAATCTGACAAGTTGTATTTTAGGAAGCTGATTTATGATTGATGTGTTACTTGAGTCAAACTGACTATTGTAGCTTGTCTAGTCTCAATTTAGAACTAGAACCCAATCGCTCGTCCTTTTCCCAAATCTAACTCACACTAGAAGACAACCACTAAGCCTTCCAATTTTACGTATTAGACAAACTGCGTCATGAGTTGTCCTAACTTTTAGGAATTTGTCCTAAATTTTAGGAACTCTTCCTAACTTCTAGGAATTTCTCCTAAATTTTAGGAATTTGTCCTAAATTTTAGGAACTCTTCCTAACTTCTAGGAATTTTTCCTAAATTTTAGGAGCTTGTCCTAACTTATAGGAACTTGTGCATGCTAATGAAAATTGTTTCTTGGTCTCTTGACGAAGGCATAAGTCAAAGAAGGACCTTTCTCGCAACTATTTTCAACATTCTCAAGAAAAATTCCAAAAGGTGAAGACAAAATCCATGGATCACTTAGTAGTTTGTGAGTTTTTTCATGCCAAGACGTGTGTATCATTCATATGGAAAAGAAGTATCAAGTTGTCAATCAAATCACTACTTTAGGCTTTTGGCTTTCACAACTAGGAAAGGAATTAAGCAAACTTTGTAGTGGGAGACATGCAATGGACTTTGATTGAAGATCAACAAATGAAACTTCAACAAGTGGTTCTATGTAGCCTTTGGTGAACAATAGTGCTTTGAAGGTGAGCATCTCTTCATGCCACACTGGTGTGCCATTCCTGTTGTAAAAAAGCATCAACAAGTTGTAGTGAGATCACTATCTTGATCTTGGTTTCCACAACTAGTCAATGAATTAAGAAACCTCGTAGTGGAAGACTTTAATACAATGGACTTGATGGAAGATCAACAAATGGAACTTCAAAAGGGGTTTCTATGCAACCTTTGGTGAATAACTTTAAGAGGGAGTTCCATGCAAACTTTTGTGAACAATACTATATTGAAGGTTTTGGAGAAGAGATTAGCTAGGCTTGAAGCTATGGTGGTGTATGCCACAATGATGGTAGTGGCCAAAGACTAGAACACTTGCTTAGATAAGAAAGTTGTCCCATATCTAAGCGTGAAGATTCAATCAAGGCAACGTTGTGCAATGCTCAACTCGGATGGATTTAATTGTGATATCAAACCAAAATAACAATGCTGATGAACATTGATCATGGTATGTAAGGAATAAGGTAGATGTTGAACATTATTCAGGGCTCTTGTAGATAGGCAAGATGACCCAAAAATCTAAAGATGGTTAATGAAAGGTGAAGGTAGAATTGGTTTTAATGTGCCTCTTTTAAGGTATGGGCTTCTTTCAATTATCTTGGCGACTTGAGAGTATTTTTAACAACTTGATGATTAAGTTCTTGGGAATGACTTGCCATATCATTTCCAATGGCAAGAAGAGAAGGTAGCTCATTACCTCGAAGCAAGGAGTGGAAGTAGAGTGCCTATAAAAGGGTGTTTTGGAAAACTTCGTTTAGTTGTAAGAAATGGCATGACAACTTGAGGAAGGCTTGCAAACGTTTTCATCATTTAAAGGAGTTGTACAAGAGGATTGAAGTGTAGAAGGAAGAAATTGTTTTGGGCATGAAGAAGTGCATTTTCATGGATTAGATAAATGGGCAGATTACTTATCCATTCATTGCAAAAGATTTTAGAGGCTCAAATGTGTAGAAGAACGACAAATCAGTTGAAGCATTGATGTAATAGTTAGCTTAGTGATTGCAACATTTGGATTGTTGTACAACCATCTTAATGGTGGTTGGGTCAAATTAACATGAGGAGGTGGACTCACTTTTATAAACTTGGGTGCTTGGGTCACATGTTGACATAAGGAGTTGAACAATCCCAACTTAGGGTTCCAATGGTTGGCATGAGAGCTTTTGGGCAAAATTAGGGATTGACTGTAATGGTAGGATGTATGGTTCTTGGGCACATGGCATGTTAGTCACGAAAGGATAGAAACGAAAGGATAGAAAGGAACCATTGAACCCAAGTGACTAGATGGTTAGAGGCATTGTAGGACACAATTGAACAGGTGTACTTGTGTTCAAATTGGACATGGAGTGCTTTGCATAATGCCTTACAAAAGACAAGGTAAGGCACATCCAATAGATAAAGAGGGCACTAAAAAATACTAAGCAATCAAGGTGGATAAAGAGATATACAAAGGTATCAACTCTAGGTTTAACATAGAAGGGAAAATAATAGACAATGGTCAAGTGAAATGTGGAAGAGGATAGGGGTTGCAGGAGAGAGGTCTAGAGATGCTTTAGGGTTTAACTGGCAAGTTTTTAGGCAATGGTGTCGTGGAGTAATGCAATATGTAAAAGAGCCATCTATGGTTTGGTTTGCTTCTTTGTTGTGTCTTGTGACATACTCCATATAAAATAAATTCAAGAGATTTGCCTTAGGTGTTTCCTATACATTAGTGTTGTGGCCCATTTACTTGAATGAATGTTGTATTCCTAGGTAATGCATTATATTCAGGACATAGTGGGAGAGGTATCCCTATCTTCGGATGAACTTGGTTGCATTTATATACTCTAGCTTCAGGTGAGGTTATGGGTAGGCCTCAAGTGAAGAAGTGTAACTTGGTTGTACTAAGCCTTTGAAAATATACCTTGATTTCTACTCCTCTCCCCCCTTTAATTTGCATGTATTCATGTTGAGAGTTTGCACAAGCTTGAGCCATATTCCTTTAGTGTAATATTTTTTTTGTAGAATTTCATTCCTACGTGAAGAGTTCCATTGAATTATGACTTCATATCCCTTAATATGTGAAGTTATGATTACAGTGAATAACGCCTCATCATGATGACAATAAATATGATCCTTTTTCCTTGTGCACATATTTACCCCCATCCTATGCAAGGGTTTGATTGAATCACGTGTTTACATAATTTATAATATGAACATTATGATTGTAAAGAAAAATTTGAGTTTTGGATGTGTTATTTTGGTCCCCCACTTAGTGATATGACCAAAACCTAACTTTCCTTTAACAATCTTCTAGGTTGGCTCATAACTTCCCTTTAATTGAAAATATTCCAAACTAAGCAAGAGCCTACAATAAAGCAATACTCTTGCTTGCAATAAAATATAACAACTATGATATTATTTTTGGTTCCCTCCATATAGTCATTGCTCAAAAGACAATGACTATATACTTTTCAATGCCCAAACTATTAGGGTCTTAGGTTTAGTAAAAGTCACTAACTAGCCCAAAACATCATGTTATTTTTGCCTCTTTGAAGATTCCCCACTAGAATATGAGTAATTAGGGCTAATGCACAAGGGTTGTTGATCCAGGGGATTGGAAATATGCTAAAAATGAAAGGACTCAAAATCTCTCGAAACCAGTGCCAAATCATAGACCTCATCGTTATGAATTTGACGACGCTTGAAGCGCCTCAATCCAACATTGTATGATGAATCTACCACATTTTGAAGTTTTTGGCAAACAATAAAAAAAAAATCAACTTGCAAGGTTCAATGGTTAGATTGTATGATGATATGGCGCTGACGTCAATAGGTTGACTGAATTGTATGGTTGGGAGACAGGTGAATCCTGTGCGAACATGTGGTGTCTTGGTATTGGTTTGAAAGGTTCATGATTTGGGCCAATCATAGGCCACCACGTGGACCAATCAAAGGGTGTCATGTGGCCCAATGAGAGGGTGCCACATGGCCTAAAAAATGGAGCCAAAAGTTTGTTTGGTCAACTGACTAGCTCCACACGATTTGACCCCATGACCTCTCATCCACGCAACAAATGCCCGACCAACCAGGGTATAAGTGTTTCTTGTTAAACATGGGCGCACAATTATATTTAATGAGATAAGGTTGAGCAGTCGGGGGAAGCGTCGGCATGGTGGGCTCGCCCAACTGGACTAGCCACAGGGCATATTAGAGAATTCATAGAACTGATTAATAGAGGCGGGGTGTCGACTGAAGGCCCGATCCTTGGTTCTCTGGTATGCACACGACCGCAAGTGGGAAGTTCGGGGGGGGGGAGGGGCATGTGGCACCTTGCTCATGCCCTAAGCCCATGCCATATGCCAACACAAAACCGAGAGCGGGGGCTAGGGAGAGCGTGTGGCCCATGCCCCTTGATCTCGTGGGCTTCATATGACCAGCAATGTAGAGTTCAAGAGGGGGCTTACATATTTTTTTATGTTAAAAACCAACGTAAATTTCACCCCAAGTTGCAGATTGAACCCAAAACCTTTGGGATACCACTCCAACGTGCCAACCAAACGAGCTATGTCATTTTTGTTGTCAAATTTTCAAAGTGAGACTTATTTGTAGATTAATTGTGCAGTGAAACTTCAAGGAGGCCTATCTTTTTGAGCTCAAGAAGAGCCTAGCCATGAATTTTTGGGCATTCTTGACGCAATAGTAGGGTTACTTTTGCAGATTGAAGCTTGTATGATGATGTATTGAGCATTTGAAAATATATAATAAAAAAGGGAACCATTGGAATTTGGACTTGGAGACGTAGCCCAAGAGGGGTAAACTCCATTATCAATTTGTTGTTTTTGATGTTGCATGTTTGTCCATTTTAACTGTTAAATTTCTTACTTAAGTTTGTTTGTTTTTGTGATCATGATCCATTGCCTAAAAGACATAAACTAGCTTGCAAATTTTTTCATGTAACCTTCGTTTTTTACTTTTGTATCAATTTGGTATCAAAGCATGGTTTTTTTGAAAGTTTGATAGAATTTGCAAGTTTTTTGAATGCTTACAAGGTCTAAATTGAGAAGAGGGGAATGAGCACTTGAAGAACCTTAACCCTCCAATTGGGTCAAGGAGGCCACAAACTCCACAGGTCATGGCACATGAAGGACAAGGACAAGAGTTGATCTCTAAGGATGAGAGACTTTTAGAAACGTTTTTTTATATGATTGAGATGGTAAAAGTGTTGTACAATGAGAGAACAACATAGTTGCAAGGAGAAAGTTCTAATCAACCAAAAGGTGATGGTTGTAATGGGAGCAAGCATCCATCTCCTCCTCCTCCACCTCCATCCTCACCTGACTGCTTTTTACCTTTTTAGATTATGATCTTCTTTTACTTAGGTTATTAATGTTCTTCTTCATCAAACAACTAGCAATGAATAAACCATATAGACACAAGAGACATGAAATATAGGCTATCAGTGAGGGCCAAATCTCTCACTCTTTGAGAGGAAAATCCGAACAAATTCTTCTTATAGAGATTCTAATTGACGAATACTAAGACCAAGACCCTGGACCTATTTTCCCCTCCAAGACCAAAACACAAATCCTCCTTGATGAGTTTCTTCCTGTAATGATCAAACCTCTACTTCTTCATTCTTCTTGGTTACTCTTCAAAGTTTCAGTCCCATTGGTTCAACACTGCACTTCACAAAACTCTTAGCCCAAAACAGTTCCAAAACTAATGCTGGAATATTTTGTATATTTTCCTCTCTCTTTGTTGGTTCCTTCTTTGTCACCTTCATACTACTTAAATTCAAACTACTGTACCTCGCACTTCTTGTACTGTTGCACCATCGCATTGTTGTCCTTTCCCACCACTGCACTTTTGTACTCCTGTAATTACTGTAGTACCTTCGCACTTCAGAATGAGATAACCAAAATTCTATGGCAAATATGAAATCCAAGCAACGTATTTATAGTAGTTTCCCCCTGTATATGAGTTGACATGAGTACATGAAAGCCAACATGACCATTAAGTAAATTATATTCTCCGTTTTGTAGCCAACTTCAAGGAGAGGTTTCGTCCCTGGTTTTGGAGGGATTACACACTTATTAAATGAATCATACATGATGTAACATGCCCAAGAAGGGTCCTTTATACATGAGATTGACTCAATTATACTTTATGACCAATCCGAAAGACTCTCAATGGGAGTCGTACTAAAAATAAAATTTCTTGCTCATGAAACCCATGAGACAAGCATTACAATAATAATTTCATTTTTCTTCTTTTCATCAATTACATAAAATCATAATTACACGTCATTATGAGGACCAAACCTAGTTACACTTTTCAACGCTCCCTCTTAACTAGGGAAGTCATCATAATGGTACTTCGCCATTCTCAATCTGAAAAATTGCTCATAAGAAGAATTAGATTGGTAACCCTTATTCACCTCCATCACATAGAATTACTCCCCCTACATCTCTAAGAGGACATGCTAAGTCTCTTGTGATTAAGCTTGATGTCAAGTTTGAATTGCCAATGTACAATGAAGAAGTAAATGCTAAAAGGTTGGGTAATTGGGTTCGTCAGACTGAAGTCTATTACATGATTCAAAAGATTGATGATGATTTTACAAAAATCCAACTTATTTCTCTTTGTTGGGAAGGAGCAACTCTCATATAGTGGGAAGCGAGAACTCAAGAAGATTTGAAGAAAAGTGGTAAAATTATCTCTTCTTGGAATGATTTTATAACTGCATTAAGAAGAAAATTTTATCCATTAATTTACATGCAAAAAAAATTATATTATCCTTAAGTGTATAAGGGGTTTACATAGTTATTTGTGACATATCATACAATCCTACCAATCTAGAAGAATGTGTTTAGGCAACTCATTTAAAGTCAAGTGTCGAGAATGTTTCCCAAAAGTCAAACAAGAAACCCTTTAAATTTGAAGACAAAGGAAAGGGGAAATTTAAAGCAAATGTAAGAAGAGTGCTACTGTTAAGAAAGAGGGAGAGAAACTTACTTATAAACATTGTTTAAAGGATGGCCATGATGAAGACCACCACTCGAATTACATCCAAAATTGAAACCAAAGAAGTTCAATAACAAAGGGAAACAAAAAAAATGTTGCTACAACTCAATAAGATCTAAGATCTAATTCAAGTGTTGAAACCAAAATCACAGCTATGGGAATGAAAGCTATAGCTTTTAATGCAAGGACTAGTTCTTCTAACAAGCTTGTTGAATCTCAAAATGATAAAGAAAGAAGTGAACTTTTCCATATCAATGTCATTACAAAACATACAAAGGTTGATACATTATTTGATAATGAATCTCAAGTCAATCTTATCTCTGAAGCAATTGTCAAGAAACTTAATTTAGAGACTACACTTCATGTAAGACCTTACCCTTTAGGCTGGGTATTTGATGATGGCAAATTTCAAGTGACAAGAAAATGTAAACTCAAATTTGACATCATTGCTAATTTTATAGATGAGGTAGAGCTTGATGTTGTACCACTTGATATTTGTGTAATTGTCTTAGGAAATCCATATATTTACATGACCGAAAAAACCATATTCTATCATCATTAGAATAAATATCATCTTTTCAAATATGGAGTTGGGTATATTGTTAGAGCACATCGCAAGAGGAACTTATCCGAAAAAACCATATTCTATCGTCATTAGAACAAATATTATCTTTTCAAAGATGGAGTTGAGTATATTGTTAGAGCACACGCAAGAAGATGAACTTATCTCTTGTTAGTGCAGGTCAAATAAAAAGGTTTGTGAATGTTAGTAAGAATTTTGTGTTGTTGATGATTAAAACTAAAGATATTGTTGAATTTGAAGCTTTCTCAAGATGTGATTCTAAACTCGACCATGAATTGGTTGAAGTTGTTCACACTTATGACAAGATGTTTCAAGAACTTGAAGGGTTACTTCCAAAAAGAGGAACCCAACATGAGATTCAATTACAACAAGGTGCACCACTTCCAAATATTGAGAGGTGTAGAATGTCAATTTTGGAGAATGAAGAGATTAAGAAGCAAATTCAAGAGCTACTTGACAAAGGGGTCATCAAACTTAATACAACCCCCTGTGGGTCTCTTGTTGTTTTGGTTTTGAAGAAAGATGGTACATGGCGCATGTGTGTGGATTTCCGAGCTTTGAACAAGATCACGATATATAATCACTATCCTCTTCCTCGCATCGATGATTTGCTAGATCAGTTAAAAGATGTTTTTATTTTACTAAGTTAAACTTGAGAAGTGGTTATCATCAAATAAGGATTGTTGAAGATGATATTTGAAAAACTATTTTCAAGACAAAACAAGGCTTGTTTGAATGATTTATTATGCCGTTTGGGCTTTGCAATACACCTGTCATATTCATGAGAGTTATGAATGATATATTGCAACTATTCTTTGATGATTCTGTCATAGTCTACTTAGATGATATTCTAATTTTTAGTAAGACTCATTAAGAACATGTCAAACATGTAAAACAAATTCTAGATGTCCTGAAAAAGGAAAAGTTGCATTTGAAGATGTCTAAATGAGAATTCGGTGAGACTTCTTTGGTTAAATTGGGTTATATTGTAGGAGGTGTTGAATTGACAATTGATGCCTCTAAAGTTGATACTATTGTGAATTAGCCTAAACCCAACAATATAACAAAAGTTGTTTTTTTAGAGCAAAATCTTCTATAGATGGAATCTGAACAACCAACTCTCAACTAACCAACCTAGCCATAAATCATATCGAAATTCACAAAACAAGGACTAATAGAGGCAAGCTGTCAGCAAAAGTCCTAACCCTTAGTTCTCTGGTATGCACGTGACTGCAAGCGAAAAGTTCAAGGGGCAAGGTGCATGGCACTTCCCGCGCCCCAACTTGATGAACTCCCTCAAAGAAACAAGCGTTGTTTGATAGAGACTTGGGAAGAAAACAAAAGAAACATCTTATGGAAAGCTTCCAAGGCTTAATAATCCAAACAAAACCCATAATCTAGCCCAAAATACCATTGAAAATTCTAGGTCTATCTTCGAAGATGAATTTTTTTTCAAACTTTCCAAATACCTCCTACAATGAAAATGGGTAAAGCTTTGTATTTGCCTATGTTTTGATCCCACCCAAAAAAGACATTGATTTAAGGGAATAGAGAACACATATATTTGGCCCCTGAAAACCCTTTCTAAATAGGTGCTTCCAAATTTGCATGCAATTTTCTAATGCAAGTCAAATAAAACATTTTAATTTTGGCACAACAAGTAAATCCCAAAGTTTTGAATGCCACCACTTGACCCTTTGTATATAGAGGCTCTTTAATATGGTAGAATATGTACAACAATCAAAGTGGAAACCAAATAAATTATATCTTAATTGATCTCAATTAATGATTTACAATGTGTACATTTTAATACATACAATCAACAACTAACTTAGTTTTGACGTCTTATAGCCTAAAAAGAACCCTTTACCCAAATTACTTATGAAACAACAAATCATACATAAATAGCAAGTAGTTTATGTGTTATTATTTTGAAAGAATTTTAATATTTATTTTATTTTATTTTATTTTTCCAGAATCAAAATGCCATCCTTTTATTCTATATGAAAAAAGGAGAAGAACTACATATATCATAAGGAGGCCAAAAAAAGAAAAAAACCTTGACACCATATATCCAAAATGCCATCACCAAAAGTTCAAGGGTAATTACAACTTTTCATAGCTATTCCAAAAAGAAAGAAAATGCTAAAAATGAGCAATTCCAAAAGATGACACACAATCGTAACACCGATAAGAGTAAGACAAAAATGTATAGCCCAAAAAGACAATAAAGTAAAATTTAGGGAAATGATCCAACTGGGCCAATTGCAAATCCATAAGAATCTAGAGAGAGCCTCTTCTTTGTAGATGAAAACCTTTACATTCTTCAAAAAAAAAATGCAACCTTCCTCCAACGACAAAGACTTTACAATGGATGAATAAATTTTGAAAGTAACCTTTAAGATTTTGAAGTGATCCATCCCATATATCAACAAACTGACCCTTAGTTGGCCCTTTTGAGCGATCCAATCAACCACACTTTGAGTCCTCAAATACATGCATAATGGATATCTCAAAGATTGCAAAAATATAAAACCCAAGGGGCCATTATTACTTTTGTATTTCTACATGTACTTGCATTCAACCATATATAATAAAAAACATTATCTAGGAGTATGGTGGCTGCCCCTCCACATACTCCAACTTGATAAACTCCATCAAAGAAACAAGCATTGTTTGATAGAGACTTGGGAAGAAAACAAAAGAAACATCTTATGGAAAGCTTCCAAGGCTTAATAATCCAAACAAAACCCATAATCTAGCCCAAAATACCATTGAAAATTCTAGGTCTATCTTCGAAGATGATTTTTTTTTCAAACTTTCCAAATACCTCCTACAATGAAAATGGGTAAAGCTTTGTATTTGCCTATGTTTTGATCCCAGCCAAAAAAGACATTGATTTAAGGGAATAGAGAACACATATATTTGGCCCCTGAAAACCCTTTCTAAATAAGTGCTTCCAAATTTGCATGCAATTTTCTAATGCAAGTCAAATAAAACATTTTAATTTTGGCACAAGAAGTAAATCCCAAAGTTTTGAATGCCACCACTTGACCCTTTGTATATAGAGGCTCCTTGATATGGTAGAATATGTACAACAATCAAAGTGAAAACCAAATAAATTATATCTTAATTGATCTCAATTAATGATTTACAATGTGTACATATTAATACATACAATCAACAACTAACTTAGTTTTGACGTCTTCTTGGACTCCAATAACTACTCAAACTAACCCAATCTTTAACCCCAAGGATTAGTTGTCTAACATTCCCGTCCAAGAATGAGTAAAAAACACACAATTGTATTTCAGCCAAGAGATGAATGTCTCAAAAAAATAGATTTTAAAGATGACCACAAACTAATATAAGAGCACTCAAGGTCTCAACTAGCACTAACTCTAGAACCTTCATTACAGTTCTCAAAACAACACAAAAATGTGGTTTTAAAGTGACCACAAACTCTTGAACAATCAATGTAGTTCCTCAAAAAATTATGGAAGTGCTCATTCACAAACAACTCAATCAACAAAAACCGAAGTCTTTCTAGCTACAACTCTAGCTCTAACTAGTACAACTGTGGCTCAAGCTTACTTGTCTATTTCTAACTCAAGCTCACATAACATCTCGAACTCTAAACTATAGCAAAACCATCAACAATTCCCACCTTGCCATATACAAGGTGAGAAGTATTCTTTATCATTGCAAAACCTGGTCATCATTCTCAAACATATTCTTTGATATATGTCAATTCTTTCATATGCCAAGTAGACAAAAGATTCCTCAAACAAATCATTTTCAAATTTACAAATATGTGAAGTACTTTAAAAGAAAAATATAAATCTCTTTTCCCTTTTGTTTTAAATACAAAATAACTCTTTTCCCTTTTGTTTTAAATACAAAATAACTCTTTTCCCTTTTGTTTTAAATACAAAATAACTTAGTGGTTTGATGGTGGGCTTAAAAAATAATCCAATAACAAACTAGGTTCAAATCTCATTGTTTCGCTATTTAGATATACTCAATTCTTTCATATACGAAGTAGACAAAAGATTCTTCAAACAAATCATTTTCAAATTTTCAAATATGTGAAGTACTCTAAAGGAAAATATAAATCTCTTTTTCCTTTTGTTTTAAATACAAAATAGCTTAGTGATTTGATGGTGGGCTTAAAAAATAATCTAATACACTAGATTCAAATCTCATTGTTTCCCTTTTTCAAATTGCAATATTGTTTATCACTATGCCTCTATGCCACTCTTCATTTTTAGTTGAAAATTAATAAAAAAATCATTTGATTAAAAATAAAACTTCATACTTTTCTTTATGCTACAACACTATTTCTGCATTAGAAATTTCTCCCTCTAGTTCTTCTTGCTTCATCATAGATTTCCACATGCCTTTTTCTCCTTTTTATTCAAAAAGGCAACAAACTCTCTACACATTCTCAATCATCTAATTTTTTCACGATGCATTCAAAGGCTGTAAAAAGATGAGCACCCAAAAAGGCTACAAAACAAGTGGCTCAACTCAATCAACAAAACAAATAAACTTCAACTCTAATACTACTACTAATCACACATTGGAAACCAAAATCAACTATATTAAATATTGATCACAATAAATAATATACAATATGTACATATTAATACATACAAGAGATTACTTGAATTAATTTCCAAATCTTAACTACTCACCATAATACAAACTAACTCAATCTTTTAACCACAAAATTAGTCTAACAAAATATACACATTATGCATGGTGATTTTCTCAATCGAAGAGTTCCAGAGGCACTCACGAGAATCATCATCAAAAAGGCCAGTGATAATGAGGGATTTAATAAACTTATCTCATTCCTTAGAAATTGGACCATGCAGCCAAAATCAAGGGCATTTTTCCATCTTTCCATTAAAACCCGTTGCGAAGAGAATATATAAGCTTGTCAAAGTCTAGTAACTCCACATCACTAAGCTGATTGGAAAGCTCTATAGAAAAAGGATAAACAACATATCCCCCTTATCGGAAAAGATCCTAGTCTAACCTGATCCCTCTACCCACCTTCCACTTAATCCACTTTTTAATTTAGGGAACAATGACCAGCATTCCAGTTAAGTCTAACCTGACCCTTACCAACTTTCCACCTAATCCACTTTTTAATTTATAGGAATAATGACGGGCATTCCACTTAATCGACTTTTTAATGTTGCACAAGCAATTACACAGCTAAATTAAATAAACACACAGCAGATCAAACATGCACAGAAAACACAGCTTTTAACTTGGTTCACCCAACCAATCTGGGCTACGTCCACCAAACATAGGCATCAGGAATTTATTAATCAAACAGGAGATTACATAATGAAAACCTCATAAAACTCTCACCCTCTTAGCCAACATCCGAATGATTGCCTGTTATATAGTATAAAGAATCTAACAGCCTCATTAACTCACTCACATCAAATATAGGAGGCATTAATCACCTCCCAACAACCTGGAGCTAATCTAGGAACTGAATTTCTATTGTTGTCATCAACTGAGATTTTTCCTATCTTATTCCAAACAGAAAATCTCAACGATCTCCACCTTGACAACAATTCGCCTGATGCCCTATTATTATTATTTTATCTTTTCTGCAAGCCAAGAGAAGTCAAACACCAATGTAGCTTCTTTAACAAAACTGGTTTCGTGAACATCTCTGCACAGTTCTCCTTTGTATGCACCTTTTCCAGAGAGACTCCCCTTTCAGTGATAACCTGTCTTACAAAATGATACTTGATCGGTATATGCTTTGATTTACTATGATAGGCCGGATTCTTAGCCAAATGTATTGTACTTTGACTGTCACAAAATAACTTGATGCTGTCCTGCAACCTACCAAATTCACCAAACAAACCTTTCAACCAAATCACTTCTTTGCAAGCATGCGAAGCAGCAATGTATTCTGCTTCAGTAGTGGACAAAGCAACAATGTTTTGTAGCTTTGACATCCAGCTGATAGCTCCACCTGCAAGAGTAAAGACGTACCCTGAAGTTGACCTTCTCTTATCCAAATCACCTGCAAAATCAAAATCAACATATCCGCAAACAAATTCACTACTCTTATTGTAAGTGATACAATAACTACTTGTATCTCTCAAGTACCGAAGCACCCATTTCGTTGCTGACCAATGTTCTTTACCTGGATTTGCCATATACCTGCTGACAACCCCAACTGCATGTGAAATATCTGGTCGAGTACAAACCATCGCATACATTAAACACCCTACTACATTGGCATATGGAATTCGAGACATATAATCCTTTTCTTCATCTTTATTAGGACATAAACTCGAAGAAAGCTTAAAATGGGAAGCTAAAGGGATTGACACAGGCTTCACATTATTCATACCAAACCTCAAAAGTATTTTCTCAATATACTTTTGTTGTGATAGCCATAACTTACCATTGCTCCTGTCTCTGAAAATCTCCATGCCCAAAATCTATCTTGCTGCTCCTAGATCTTTCATATCAAATGTCCTTGCCATCTGAGCCTTCAACCTATTGATTTCTTCTATGCTTTGCTTGCTAAAAGCATATCGTCAACATACAATACCAAGATAATGAATATTCCATTATTTAACTGTTTAAAATAAACACAATGATCATATTCACTTCTAACATATTTCTGACTCAACATGAAAGAATCAAACTTCTTATACCACTGCCGAGGCGACTGCTTCAGCCCATATAATGACTTCTTGAGCCTGCAGACAAATTTCGCATTGCGATGCTGAACAAACCCTTCCGGTTGTTCCATATATATTTCCTCATCTAAATCACCATGTAGAAATGCAGTCTTAACATCTAACTGCTGCAACTCCAAATCAAACAAAGCCACTAATGCTAGCACAATTCTAATTGAAACAATTTTAACCACTGGCGAAATAATCTCATGAAAGTCAATACCAGCTTTCTGAGAAAACCCTTTTGCAACGAGTCGCGCTTTGTACCTGTCTTCCGTA
>APFE031212964.1:221467-259586 GCA_000404065.3 Pinus taeda | reverse complement strand
GATCTGTGATCTGTTTGTGAGCGGTGTCCTTTTGGTGTTCTGTCTGAGGAACTTACCCTGTAAATTCCTACAAGACTTAGCCCACTGTCACCACAGTTAAGACTCCTTACATAGTTCTTGACTTTCCTAAATTATCCTTTCTAGGAGAGCCCTTTACCTTGCTTCTAAAGAAAGCAAGCACTTATCTGAGCCTCTCCTATGAATGGGCCTTTGGAATCACTACATATCCTATCATTGACTTATGCCTTCGTGTGATTTCCTTCATATCAGGACTCCTCCCATCGGTGAAAATTTGTAAAGAGCAGGGGAATTCGACTGAGGTGACAGTGGGTCTTTGTCCCATTGTTTTCACTTGGTCTAATAGTAATTCCTTTGGAACCCCTACTAGGACCCCAACTAGATTAAGCGGTAACATTTTTGGCATCATTGTTGGGGACACAAAACGTGTGTCATGTTCCCTACACCACAATATTGACATATCACTTTTGGGGACTCCACTAGAAGAACGAAGCCCTAGTTCTTCATCAAACTTCAAGGTTAATGCTTGCAGATTGAAGCAAGCATCTATCAAGGCATTTAGATTCACCCCGGAAACTCCATTTTATATGCAAAAATCATGAAAAATGACTAACTATGAGGAATAAATTCTCCATGACCTTGACCCCAAAAGCCTCCTTTAGTTGTGGGAAAGACTTGATTTGTTGAAGGAAAGATGTGAGCATGTAGTAGAACATAAAGATGAGGACTTCTTACTCAATTTCTATAATAAGTGTAGGATAGACCTCTATAGTGTACAACATGAGTATGAAGAAAATCCTATAGATTATCTCTTCTCTGAGCTCGTATATTACACTAGTGCAATCAAATCCTTGTGCCATGCAATTAAATAAAAGCATGGCACCTTGCCTGATGAGATCATAGAAGATTTGGATAATCAAGATGACCAAGAGAGAGAGGATGATGCGGAAGACTTGTCAATTGCAAATTTGGAAATTAACAATAATAAACTTGAAAGCATCTCCCCCAATGAGGAAGGTGGGGATTTTGATCCTAAAAACCTCCAAGTGTTGCAATAAAGGATGGTGGAATATGAAGAGTCTTGAAAGCCTCTTATAACATGACATAACACCAAGGATGTTTTCTCCCATTTATACAAGAAACTAGAGAGGCTCTATATTATGAATTGTGAATATAACAAAAATCACACAATTATCTCTTCCTGGAAGTGTTTTACCAAGATCATGTAGTGGAGACCTTAGATAGTGTCCTTTAAGAAAAGAAGAAAGAGGACGAGTCCTCCCTACCTAGCAATGAAGATGATTTTCAAGAAAATCATGATGACCAAACAAATGAGGAATCCATGAAAGATCCTTGAACTCTAGATTTGGGAATTGGGTACAAATATGGTATGAGTGAAAACCCCATTGAAATCCACAAAGATGAGCATGGTGAAGTGGGGCCTTTCATTCAAGAAAGGGTGGTTGATGAAAATCCTAAAAATTTGGGTATTGTAGCAACCTATGAGATTGACATTTCTGATTTCTTATGCATCAACAAGGGAAAATGGGAAATTGGCAACCATTGTTTTAGCAATGACACTATTTATGATATTAACGACGAGGTTGAAATTGATTGTCCCTTTCTTCAGGGCACTACTCATAGTCTCGTAGTGACATACCTATTCACACCCTTGAGAGGGAGGATGATTGTTTTCCCATACATGAAGAAGATTTGTTGTAAGTAGTTGGCCCATTTATGATACCTATGGTGACACTGACAAGAGCCTTACTTTCCCTTTCCTTCTCTAAGATCCCAAAGACATAGCTACATTATCCATGAGCCCTTACCTCGCCCTTTCTCATACCATCACTAATATTGATAAACCCTTCCCCCTCCTGAGTATGATGCTGATGAAGAGCCACTCATTAGATGTATCCCCTCTTCCCAAACATACCCTTAAGATTATGAGCACATAATCGTTGCCCCTCTCTAACATGACCATCACATTGAGCAACTTGTTTGTTGTGCCCCTCCTTTTCCGCAGTCCACTTTCCATCCCATCATGACCTTGCATCATCCACAAAGCATATCATTATGAACAATGTTTGTGATATGGAGTTCTTGATCTTGGTCATTCAATTGTCCATTTTGTGTTTGCAGGAGAGGCTTTGAACCTCTAAATTGGTATCTTTCCCCTCATCCAAAGCTTCTTTCTACATCATATGGATATTGTATTTTCCCATCTCCCACCCGCATCATCCATGTGATTGTTTCTATGTTGAATTTTGGATCTATCTCATGAGTAATCATATAGGAAAACATTTTTATATTGATCTAATGATATGTTGGTTGCATTCGCTCTATGATTAAACTTAGTATTTGTCTGAGGTAATATGCATGTTAGGGTAGGATGCATTGCATATTAATTTTCGCATTAGAACTAACATCATATTATGTTATCATGCTAGATTAGGGGAATTTAGGTTAAACTTTCACTTAGATTCAATTTCCTACTGATTTTTATGGCCTAACAAAAGCAAGGGTGAGCATAAGACGTCGCAAAAACATGTTGCCCCTTGTACTTGGTCTTTGATGTGCAGATAGTAGGTCTACAATCCCAAGAGATTGTTGGCGATCTCATGACCTCGCCGTTCGAGTACATTTGTGCAATCTACTGAAAGATCATGTCCTAGTTGGAGCCACACGTTACCCACCACCAATGGGTGAAACCCATAGTCCTAGATTGTCTTCAGCCAACAACCCCTTGCAACCACTAGATAGCCCGATGTGCCACCATCACCCACACTTGAGCCAACCATTATGTGCCCTCACCCATTTTTTATGTTCTTATTATTGAAGGTGGGCCTTTCAACCCCGAAGGTATGGATTTTCATTATGTAATTGGGTACTTTTGCTTACTTATCATAGACACCTCTCGGCATGAATTAGTGGGGGCATTCAGTGGAAAGAATGGGCTTGGTTTGTACTCTTGTCCCCTTGTCCAACTTGGTAGTTAACCTTGTATCCTATTCCCATGGGATCTCTTTTATTGGCCACTAGCTTTAAGAGGGGCACTACATGGGAAATCCCAATTTTGGTTGCGTGGTCTCGCTTCTCGACACCGCATACATCACTCCCCTCTGCTCATTCTAACCCATTTTCACATATTTCCCTTCTAGGTCCACATTTGTCCATTGGGTAGACAAAGAGTTAGCATCCCCTTCCCGTTATGCACAATTTGGGTCGGGCCTAGAACAACGCCCCGAAGGTTGATGCAGCTAAAACGAAAGTTAAAAGCATAACTTTTTCACTTACAACAAGAAATGTACCATAAAATGCAAAAGGTGTTCGGGACATAAAAATTTAGAATGTGCGCATATGCCAAACATTATCTCCACCCCCATCATTATGGCCATAACCCTGGTTCCTTGGACCCCTTATGTGAATCCACTGCATCATTAAGAAACCCATGATTGTCCCAACCCCTAGTGGGTGATGAACTTCCCAACCTTAAGGGGGTATCCCTTGCTATATCATTCACATCATGCTCTCATTCCCTAGAGCCCCAAGCAATTATAAAAAGGAAAAAAATAAATAAAAGGCAAAAGGCATATAAAGAAAGGTGGAAAAACAAAGGTTGGGGTAACTCATGTACAACGATTTCTCCCTCCTACATCTATAAACCCATGTGTGGGCTTCCCTCATTATAGCTACCCTTGTACCAAGGCATGTGGATTGGAGACTTCCCCTGCTACCCCAATCTATTCCATCATTATTCCATATGACACTTGTCATCTTACGGATGTACCATTGACCTTCACTCCCTTAGAGGTTGGAACCACCTAATAGGGTCTTTGATTTGTTATAAATTAATTAACGGAGCAATGAAACACATAAAATATTGTGGAAACACAAAAACATAAACGCGGAAAACAAGAGACACAGATATACATGGTTCATCGAATTTGGGCAAAGTCCATGGAGAAACATCTAGCCCTTCCTTTTATATCATCCAACAAAATGAAGATACAACCTACAGCAAATTCGTTGTAAAATACTCTTCACTCTCACATAATCTACTCTCTCTTTCTCGCTAAAAATCACAATGCACAGTCGCAATACCATTCCCTCATATAAACTGAGGGTTGCCTTCTAGGGAAAAAAACTATAAATAAACATAGTTTCTACCATCAGATTATCTGCCTAATGAACGGCCCAGATTGACTACGAAATTACAATATTTTACAAGGCAATTTATCATCTACTTTTAGCTTCGAGGGTGCTGCCCCCGAACCCCTGCTGGGGGGGGGCGGCGGGGGGGGGATCATAAAAGTCATCATCACCCCCCCTGGCGGTGATTTAACAAGTGGCATTGCCACCCTGTTAGGAACAAGGATCCAACACGACTAAAACAAAAAACCTCTGAACTATCAAGAAGATAATTAGGCCCCACACCCAACATCATTAACTTCCTTCTTGAGCCTAGAGAGACTTGTATATTATAAAGCCCATTATGGAAGGCCATGCCGCTATGAATTGCCCACTTGGTTCCATAATTTGTAAGCTCATTTGCTCAATTGCACTGATGAATTGTTGTACTGAAAGGTGAGGAGACACATTGGATCTGATATAGGATTGCATATTGGTCTTTGTCTTGGATTTTGGTATCCCTATACGGGATTTAAGCCCTCCAGAGGGTCTTGATGGCACTTGTAGGGTGAGCATTGAGAGACATGGACCTCCACTATAACAGAGAGAACATAGCCACACCATGAGATCCTTCAGCACCACCTATTTCTTGATCATGTCCTAATTGTTTGATGATGATGATGCACCTGGACCACCTTGCCCAGTCGACTACATACTTGCACCACACACTTGATTATTGATCTAGGGTCCCAGATGAGGTCCTGTCTCTCCTAGGGAGAGAAGAGAGGGCTTACATCATCATTCTTGCCCTTACAGATGGAGCACAGGTTTGTTCGATTCAATTGGAGACCCATGAGGACTTTTTTTTGTACCCCCCACAACCACATGGGAGCACCACAGGTCGTTTGCTTGGAGATTAATGGGCCACCCCCATTATCACTATTGTCGGAGCCCTCCTATTCATCATGGCACATGAGGGGCTTGATTAGGCCTTCCAACGACCTCATTAGCTATTATTCTATCATTTCAGCCCCCTTGAGAGGCTTATAATTCATTGGTAGAGCAATTTAGTGGGCTTTTCAGTAATTATTATTATTATTTTGCACATTATACTATTCTAGGGGCATCATTAGGCTAAATTAGTTCATTCAAACTCCGTAGAGGATTGTATAAATACGAGAGAAGCACTGTCATTCATTCATCATCACTTGGATTGGGTTTCTTCTTTCTACAAGAATTTGGACTTGCAATTGATGGGTGGAATGGAGCTCTAATGATGCATTTTGATGTTTGGATAATTGTTATCTTGTCTTGGACATTCATGTTTGCAAATGTGATGGATGGATATACTCTTTTTTTCATGTAAGTGCTCTTTTCATTTGAGTTTATTGATGATTTACGTCTAGTGTATGGAACATTATGCTTTGATTTTACTTGTGCCCTAATAATAAATGTGAAATCATAAAATACTTATAATCTTGGCTCATTTCATATGTTACTCATCTTGGAAAGAAGAACAAATTATTCCTAGGGGTGGGTTGTATACCTTTCACCTTGAAACTCCATCAATTTTGTGAAAGTGAAGTATAGATTCCTCTTGTGACCTAATTGTTGCCTCTCTAGGGCTAGCGAAGTTGTAGAAGGACTCCTTAATAGAGAAAAAATCCCAAGATCAAATTCACTTTGATTCCATTCTCTACAATTGGCTAGGCACTGGTCTCAATCCTTGGTGATCGCCTTAAATTCCTCTTTTCCTTTCCACGACTTTTTTCCCTAACCCTAGACAGCCTAGCTAGGGCATCAATCAATTTTCTTTAGAACCATCCATTTGAGGTGTGAGTTAGTGGAGAACTACATTGGTGTCTCCTCTAATAGCCCGCCAATTTTGAAGAGAATCCCACAGTTGCTTTTAGAGAAACATCAAGCCCTAGTTCCAATATTGTTTTGGTCTAGGTGTCCTTAGGTTAGTGACATTTCAAGGGATCTATTGTTCTTGAAAACACGAAAGAAGTTCATCTATTATTGGCTCCTCCTCTTCCCCTTATTTGACCTTGGCATTTGGTCGCAGATCACCCTAAACCCTAGGTCTTGTACAGATATCCTTGGCCTATTTGTGGTCCCATTATTTATATGACAAAATATATTACAAAGCTACAATAGAGATCATTCTCCTCTCCTTGGGAAGCCTTGATCTAGGCATAGCCATCATATTGATCAATCTTTACTTAGGTCTTGACTTTCCCAAATTAGCCTTTCTAAGAGATCCCTTTACCTTGCTTCTAAAACAAGCAAGCCCTTATTTGAACCTCTCCTGTGAATGGGCCTTGGGAATCACTACATATCCTATCATTGACTTATCCCTTCTTTTGATTCCCTTCATACCGAAACTCCTCCCATCGGTGAAAGTTTGTAAAGTGTAGGGGGCACTGACTGAGGTGACAGTGGGTCTTTGTCCCTTTGTTGTCAGTTGGTCTAGTAGTAGTCCCTTTGGAACCCCTCCTAGGACCCCTACTAGATTGAGCAGTAATAAGTAGTCTATGTACGAGCTGTGGGTCTATTGTATCATGTGGGAAAGCTTTGGGCTATGTCACAGCTCTTTTGAATGTTGTATTGGGCAGTAAACGCTTGGTTGAAACCAATAGTTTTGTACTGTAGTATTATTTGCAAATTTGTATAATATAAAAGGGTTTTCGTGAGGTTTCCCTCTTGTTGTACACTTTCTGTCAAAGTTCCGAGGAAGCAAATGTACCTATTTTTTCTTCAAAGGATCAGATCATCAACCGTCAACATTATGTGTCATTTTGTGACACTTGGGCTTCCACACATTTTACATTTTCTCATTTTTGAAAATACAATATTACATTCCACAAATTGTGGCAAAATACATGGACAACATAAGACTTTTGTAATGACACTTTGAGAAGCCATAATTTGGCGACTATGACATAAGACTTCATTGTAGAAATGCCAAGCTCTTCTCTTTGTTGCTATGACTTCAACTTCTTCATGAAAGGTCTTGCTTGTACCTCATCTTCACCCCCCAAAGGGTCTGGATAAGTGTTGGAACCTTCTAAGTCAACATGAGTTTCCATCTCTTTGTCTTGGTCCAATATTTCTTTACTCCAACAGAATAGCACCTTTGGGTCTCATCTCCACAAGTTTCCTTCTCATAATATTCACTTGATGACCTCCTTTAGCATCATCTTGCCATAATAAAATGATAGCACCTACAAACGAAGTTCACTCATGACAAGAAATATCAACCCTGAAATCGACTGTTCTATCCTATTCATGCAAGGTACTGACTATGATGGGATATTGTGCAAGGACTGAGAGGAAACACCTGGGAATTGTGCAGCTTGCCACTGCAGGGAGCCAAGGAATGACTTTGTTTCCCACTGGAATTGTGCAATGCGCAATAAAGGGAAGGTTCATCAAGACATTGTGCAATGGGCAAGTGCAGAGGATAAGATTAACAGGCTTGCTCACTGAGAATGTGCAGTGCATGGTGCTCAAGGAAGGGAAACCAAGAATTTCACATGTTATCACAATAAAAAAATCACATTTTTAAATATTTTTTGGAAAATTCTATCAGTTGTAGTGTCAGTATTTAAAATTGTAATAAATAGGGAAAATTTCTTGATAGCAAGGTTGTCAATATTTTTTTGGAAATCTCAGTAAATAAGAAGAGAATTTTGCAGTCATTTTCCAAACATCAGAAAGACTCAAAGCCTACATCGGACTCTCTCCATCGGAAAGTGATCTGAACAAGATTTCCAACAGTATGTGGAAGCCCAAAAATGGACTCTTGGATCAAAAGATATGGTCTATTGAAGTTTAAGGGTTTCAAGCCTTTGAAAGGAAAAAAATACTGAAGGTTCAGGGCACATCGGCGATCGCGTATCAAAGGTCCAGGGCACATCAGTGATCACATATCAGAGGTCCAAAGCATATCGGCAATCGACACATCAGCGATCGCATATCGGAGGTCTAGGGCACATCGACACACGAATCAACGAATCAGGACTTCTTAAGGTGATAACCTTAAGAAGTTACGATATGCAAATGTGTCGATAGTGTTAAAACCACCAGGGAATGCCAAAAAAGGTTATCAAAGTATTTCATTGCAAAACCAAAGGTGGACGGGCCTTTTTTTTTCTCTCCTCTAGCGGGACACGTGGTGGCATATGATTGGTTCTGATAAAGCTACAGTGCCATCTAAAATCAACATGATGTGTCAGTATGGAAGGACACATGGTAGGCAATTTTGGCGTTTTGAGGGGGCCTAAGGGGACAAATCAGGGTGACACATGGCACCACTCATGAGGTGCCACATGGAGTGATGACATCATATCAAAGATCACATATCGGAGGTCCAGAGCATATCAGCACTTTGTAACAATTAGCACTTGAAAAACTTTTGATAAGGGGGCTTTGATATTGGGCTGGAACACGGTCATTAAGACTTAAAGAACTAAGGACTCTAAGCACTTAACAAAGGAAAAATAGCCCCCGACAGTGAACAAAATGCCCTAGCACCTCAAGGCTAAGCGGTAGGTCACAACCCTCAGTCCTATGGTGAAGACGTGCGAGAACGGCTAAAGAAAAAGGAGCAAGGACAAAATCAGAACTTCGCGTTAAGTTACGTTATAAAGGGGCTCTGATATGGCGTTAAGCTGATAATCACTGGCCCAATCATATAATAAAACATATGCCAAAGGAGCAAAGCGCAAGTGGCTGAGGAGTATCAGTGAAGCAATAAGGTGGAAACTTCTCCAATAAGACCAAATAGAGAGTTGAAGGCGTATGAGTCGACAGCTATTGAATCACAATAAAAGAGGGGTTGGTAGTTTGAATGGATAGTCAACATATTTTTGTGAAAAACTCTTCATTACTCCAAATTTCAAGGCAGACGATCACCATTAATGAACCAATTTCCAGATTTGAATTTTGAAGGCTAAAGATTTTCCAACAAAATTGAAAAAGAACGAGAAAAACAAAGGAGCGGTTTTTATGGATTATTGCAAAGGGACCTGTTTTGCTAGCAGAGATTCTAAACTATAGTTTAGGGACATGTTCTACTTTCAAGGGAGGTAGTTGACCAGATATTTATTTTTGCCTAAATACAAGCATATTTTCCTAAAGTTATTCTAGGAAAGACATAATATTTTGAAGTTTATCTTTGCATACATGAACTTGAAAGATATTTAAAATATCTTAGTTTCTCTAATTATGTGATGACTATTATTTTGCAAACTGTTATGTAAGCACTATATAAACAGTTTATGAATATTGAAACAAGATTGGCTTTTATTGGAAAAAAAACTTGTAGCCCAAATATATTTGAGCAAATCTTGAATGTATTCACAGTGTTTAATGAGAAGTTAGTAGGAAATTCATGTGTTACTTCTCCCTAACAGTATTTTCTCTGTTATATAATTCTTTTCTTCCATGTTTGAGAATCTTAGTTTATGAGATTGGATTTCATGATGCTCCTTGTTACCCACCACCTTGTGGGTGATATCCCCAGGAGAAATTTTTCTCCATGGTGAGCCTTAGCAGGCAACCCCTTGATGCCTCCTACAAGCTCATTTACCTGATTATTCTAATGACTGATTGTACATGAAGCCTAGGGGATGCATTAGATCTTATGTAGGATTGCAAGTGGTTTCCATTTGGGTTTGGCTTCCCTATATAGGATCCTGACCTCCAGAGGTCCAAATTGGCACATGTAGGGTTTGCATAGAGAGCCATGGGTATCCACAACAGCAAACAATACTCCACAGATCTTCATGGATGTTCAGAGACAACTAGTAATCCGCTTTTGGGATGATGGTGACATGATTGGCACACTATGCCCAGCAAGGCCCCACAGGAGCCCCACACTCTTGCCAGGTGTCCCAGCACTTGTACAATCTCATGGCAGCATTCATTCTACCACCTGGATCATTGCAAAGGATCTACAGACATCTATGATTCATATGGAGACCCATGGGGTCATTTATGTGCCCTCAGACCCACTGAGAGCACCACAGGTCTACTACTTGGAGAACAAGGGGCCACCCTCTTATCCATCATATTCCGAGGAATTTATTCCTCAATATGACACTTCAGGAGGTTATTGAGCTTTTGGATGGCCCTACGACATGCATACATCCTAATTTGGCCCCCTGTGAGGCTTGTTTTTACATTATGAGCTAGTATGGTGGCTTGTCACCATTAGGTGTTATTATTTGCACATTATTTTATCATTAGGGGCCCATAGGTTAATTCGAACTCCTTAAGAGGCTATATATGGATGTTATATACATTCATTCGTATCATCACTTGACTTGGGATCTCTCTAGTCTTAGAGAATTTTCGCACTTTTTTCTTGGAAGATATTTTTGGAGATGGATGAATTTTGATGTATGGACTTGGGCTATTTCTCTTATCCTGGAGCTTTGTTATGCAAATGAATTTTTGGTTGGATATACTCTATAACGTTGTAAGTTCTTTTTATCGTTGTTGTTCTTTTTGCTGCATACTGCTAAAATTAGGGCCAATTGTTACATTATTGTAATGTGGAATTGAGCAATGTTTTAGTTATTAAATGTATGGGCCAATGTTATATGAATGAAATTTCCTAGAGATTATTTATCTCAAGAAGCTTGCATCATTTGTTTTAAAGTATAAATGCTTGAAAGTCATTTTTCTTTTCTTACTATCTACATTGGATGAAGTTGACTTTTTGGGCCTCCTTGATCAAGAATCCAAGTTCTTACTCATTACCATCCTTGACTCCATATCCCCAAGTGAATTAGGCACTAGTTCCATAAAAGGGTAATCATATTAGCCTTCCTTTTTACCATTTTTCCCCTTTTTCCTAAGTCTAGCCCCATTGGGTCACCTAGGGCGTCAATTTCCCGGCAATTGGCCCAAGGAAAAAAATCGATCTCCTCTAGGCTACTGCATTGGTGGGTCCCTTCCCTCTCCTCCAAATTTGACGCCATTTTAACGGTGGAATCTCTGAAAATCCCAAGCCCTAGCTCTAGAACCGAATCTTGCCCAAGCATCCCCAAGGCTAGACACTGATAGGATCAATTCAACCTTTTAAAGTAAATATTATTGTTTGGTCCTTTCCCCTCACCTTGTCCAGGATAGGAACATCATTGGTTGTTACATTCCATCCCCGAAACTAGGTTGGGTCGACTTGGCCCCGTGTGGTCCCACTTCTCAATAAAGACTATTTGTCAAAGACCATTTGGCAGTCCAAGTTTCCACGGATTATAGGGATTGAGAAACTCCTATATAAGCCTACTCTTTCTCCCTCAACCCTCCAATCCTCACCCCTTACCCCCGGGGGACCAGTCCCTTGCTTAAAGAGAAAGCAAGTTCCATTCATCACTCCATCCTTGGGAAAGGGTTTTCAGGGTCACTTCTCACCTGTCCATTGACATCTACTTTAAAATTTGATCTCTACACTGTCGAGACTCCTCCCATCAATGAAAGTCTGTAAAGAGTAGGGAAACTTAGTGGTGGTGACAGTGGGCTAAGCCTCCACCATTGCCCTTGACCTAGTAGTTTCCCTCTTAGGAACTCCTTTTAGGTCCCCTGCTAGTCTGAGTGGTAACACTCCTATATTAAATTATCAGTCATTCATATGTGTTATTCTAGCCATTTATAAACTCTGTTTTCCTTCAGTCATCTTTCTTCTAAATCTCCCAAACAGTCAAAGGACTTGTGACCTTTCATGCTTTGTATAACCTGCTCATTAGAGTTGTGATCTCATTTGTTTAATAGTTGGACTCCATGCCCAATGGTTTTGAAGATCACCCAACCAATTTCATCCCTAGATCTAACCTTCTACTACAATGACCATAGGGTAGTTGAGTTTTACGGAGAGATCCCTCTCTGAGTTGAAGGGCCAGCTTCAACCTAAAAGCATTTATGAAGTTACCTTAGGGTTTTTACCTGCAACCAAGGTTTTCCCTGAGTGATAACAGCGTAGTTGAGCAATGTAAGGACTAGGAATGACAAGAAACAAGAATGACAGGCTTGGGGACTGTAACTGCATAGTGCACAGTGCTTAAAGGGGAGGCTTAGGAAATTGCGCAGTTGAGCACTATAATAGTCCAAAGATGATCCCACTATCCACTGTAACTGTGTAATGTGCATTACAAGGCAGGATCGATCAAGGATTGTGCAGTGGACAGGAGTAGACAACCAGATGAAGCCATTAAACTCTAAGGTTGCTCAATGTGTAGTTGAAGGAGGTTTTCCTCTATGATTGCACAGCGCGCAGTTCCAAGAGGTAAGACCTCATTAATGTGGCTTAGGAATATGCAGTGCGTAGTGGCCAAGGGATGAAGGATTGGTCATTGGTTACACAAGTTCTGAGGATAGAGGCAACTCCAAGATTGACTTAGTGTGGGATCAGTGGAGCAAGAGAGTAAGAGCATGTAACAGGTCTTGAACATGATCACACACATATATACACCCATGCACATAGCAAGAAGATACACAATACCCAAAACCATCATGCATATTGCAAAATGATAGTAAAGCAACACTTATCTCCAAGTGCGACACTTAAGATGTACCTTTACGACATGTTGACCACACTTTATCAAAAATCCAAGAAGCGGAGTACAAGGCAGCTAGTAAAAAAATTTCAAATCAATGTCATCATTCAACTTGAGATTATATCATTGTAAACCCAATTTTTGCAAAGTTTATTGTAAATGATGCTAGTATGGTCAATTAGTCATGTAACTGCACCTAATTAAGCCCATGATTTTTGTCAAAGGATTTCATCATAGGATGTTTTTTAACCTCCCCGAATTATGTGTGTTTGTAAACATGGATAATCAGTAGAGCTTTTCTTCCAACTTCTTCCAGCTATAACTCCAAAGCTAGGGTGGAATTCATTGGCAATATCTTAGGTGAGTCCTAGTGTTTATCGAGTCTATGTAAAAGTGTGTTTAGGAATAATTCTAGTGCATGTCCCTCATAATTAGACACCATGGTTAAATTATTTTATTATAAGCACACTTGGTTTCATACTAGATTATATTGTGTCGCAAAATTGGGTAATATTTTGAGGGTCTGGGCTAAATGTGTATTTCCCCTTCTAAGGGTTGAATTCAATTATAACATCATGATGTAAAAAATATTCTAGTGCATGGTTAATCATAATTAGACACCACAGCTAAAATATTTGATGGTGGAAAAATAATTAATCCCCTCTAGAGTCAATTAATTAATTTTTCTGGCAAAATTAAATAAAAATCCTAAGCTAGAAAATTAATTAATTTTGAGTCAAAAATAATTAGAGAATAATTAAATTCTCTCCAAATGGAAAATAATCAAAAATTCATGAGACAAAAAGAAATTATTTTTTGTATAAATTCAATTTTTTCCTCAAAAATAAAAAATCAATAGTGGAGATTAAAAGAAGATCAAGTTATTTTCGATGGATGAGACTATTTTGATTAGGATCAAACCAACTAGCAGTTATTTTCCACTTGGAGGGATTTTCTCTATATAAGGAAACTATTGAGCTCCTATTTTACATCTGATCTTTGGGTAATCTCTGGATGATGTAATTTTTTAATGCTTGTGCTAAGCCTTACTCTACTGGAATTATTTTTCTCATAATAGAAAGACTTTGGAGTTTTAGTTCATGTTGTTCTTCCATGTGTTGATCTATGGTATGTTCTAGTATTTTATTTTTTCATGCTCTACATTGTGCTAAAATTTCATGATTGTTATTTAAGTTTCCAGTGATAAGAACATTCTATTGGTACAATTATCCTTACCTTAGGTGATCTAATTGACCCCATGATCTAACAATTATTTTCAAGATTAAATAGAGATCTACAAGTACACTAGCCCTTAGACTCCAAGTTCACAAACTATGGGGAAGGACCGACCTTGTTTGAGCTTTGGACATTCATTTTGACGAATTATTTTGCAAGAGGGTTTTGGCCAGTAATTTTTTGAAGTTATCCATCCATGTTATGTATTCTACAAATTAAAAAAAAAATTACAATTTTGTGCTATAAAGATTTAATTAGCTAATAAGAGCAAATATTTAAATTTTTAAAATATTGTGATTATTTACAAATTAATTTTAAATCTAACCCTAGTTTTGTTTTGTAGCATTTGGAGTTTTCAAATTTTTGTGATTTTTGTATATATTGGGCTTTTGGGAATTATTTCTTTCATTTGTACAGGTGAATTCTCAAGCCATCAAAGGAAATTTGAATTGGTTGAAGAAGTTAGCCCTAAGGCTAGGGTTTTAGGGGTTTCTCACCCCTAAGAGAAGAGTCGTCCAACCTATTTGTCAAATTTGATCAAGTTAGAAAGGTGAATCAAGCCCTAAAGGCCTAAATATAGCCTCCTAAGGCCCTAAAATCTCAATGCTCAACCAGAAGGAGGGTTACAAGCCCTACAAGGTAAGTTTTGAGGTGTCCATGGTAAAATTTTTACTTTTATTAACACGCTGTGTTGTTTTGCAGGGGACCGAAATTATTTTGAGGCCTACAAGGCCTAGCTGAAGCCTCTTTTACCATTGTTGTGGCCCTTTCCTCTTCTCCTCCTTGAGCTGCAACCCTTAAACCCTTTCGACAAACCTTATTTATCCTCTTCCTAACAGCCGCAGGCCCATTTGGGCCTTGATTCCTTGAACCAAGGCTTATTTCCTCTTGCCGTGAGACCTAGAGGGCCTCATTCACTTGCGACAGGCTCTAGGAGGCTCATCTTTGAGTGTTGCAGGCCTTTATGTCTCATTTCCTTATTGTCGTAGGTCTTCATCCCCTCATCCATGGCCTTGTCAAGCCTTGAAGGCCTCATTGCTGCCCTATCCTAGCCCTTATCTATCTCTTCTAGCCCTCATACAGTCGTATCTCAGTCATAAGCATTGGTATTTTTCCCAACACTTTGTTTGCAAGTGTTTCCTAGTCTTTTGTGGAGTTAACTTCGATGGTTGCAGGTGGAAGATCCCTAGCAGTCAAGCTAGTCACCAACAAGGCCATATGGCCTAATGGTTTGCCTCCTTACCCTCTCTTCTAATCACTGTTTCATTGCAGCCTCAAATTACATTTTTTCAGTGGGATAAAGGTAGTTAACAATAATCTTATCTCATTGAGAAATCATTTGCATGGTTGGGCTTGCATTACTTGGCATCTCTTGTGATTTTTTTGGAGGATCGCTATACTAATTAGAGGTCTGATATAAGCACTATAATGTCTGATCACAAACATAACAATGGCATAAAAGGTAATTAACAATCATTTTATTTCATTGGGCGGTCACTATTTGCATCCATTGCATCCTTGGTAATTGTCTTGTTGTAAATTGAGTTGTTTCTTTTACTACTGTGATCATTAGTCTCCTACATTTTCATTGTTAGCTTTTGCACCCATCTATTGCACTCTTGTATTCATAAATTTTCACTGTTAGCAATCTCGTCTAATTACCAAGATAAATGTGCACTCATTATTGATATCCTTGGACTGAATTGGCATTCTTAACATAAGATAAGCTTGTTTCTCTCATAAGTTTGTTCTTTCTCTTTTAATTGCATAAGCATAAAGTAAAGGATAATATCATTGAGTATAAGTTGCCAAGTGTTTCTAATTGCAAGCATCCTTACATGTCAAGTTGGTTTTGTTCATTGATATTGAAAGGCATTAGTATTTTGTATAAAGGATTGCTAGCATTTTTGTGACATTGTTCTTTAAAGGAATATTTTTGCTTGTCATTGCTATCATTTCCTAAATAAATTGGCTATTGGATAAGTGCCTACATTGCTTTTCATTGTCATAGTGGAGTAAGCATTTATTGTAAATTTACCTTTGTAGTAAGTGCACTAACATATTGTTTTGCAAGTCAGCATCATATCTAAGAATTGTAATCTTGCAATACTGTAACTCACTCTTAAAGCACTTGATTGATCTCTATATTTTGGTAAGAAATTTTTTTAAGTCATCTAAGTAATCTTAAGAATCACTAATTTTGTGACATCTTATTGAAGAATTAGCATTTTTCTAATTGGCAAATTGACATTGCTAAGAGGAACATTGGACTTGTGCATTTCACATTTATTGTCAATTGTCCATTGTGAGATTGCTAGTCTTGAATTGATTTACACTCTTTACTTATCATTGAATAATTTTTTCAAAGAGTTCATTAAGCACTGCTTTTGGCGATTATTGTCTTTGCAAATTGTTAAGTACTTTCCTTCATTACTCTAAATTGAATATTTAGAAAATTTGTCATAATGTACTTAAATAATTTAACAATTTCACCTAAAGCTAATCACTCATCATGCACTTACATTCTAAGATTAATAGTGCATTAATTAATTGAAGTCCAGGCATAAGCTTCGTTGAAAGATGTTAGGACCACCTTTCTCACCCAGCTTGCTAAGTTTAGACCCTCACTTGTGGTTAACACGGTGACCTTGCCATCATGAGAGTCACAATATCTATAGCGTTGGAGGCATTTGGGTGGTTAGAACTCCATGGAAGGTATCATTAATATAGCCTTTGCTATCTTCCCCTGGGTTTCTCTCCACGACCTACACTTGAGACTAACTTCAAAACAGTTGAGATATAGGACTCACTTAGATAGTCAACTAATCTAAAATTAACCGAGAGTTTGCATTCCACTTAGTTTTAGGTGTCTCATTTCATATGGGATAGTGTGCATCCCAGTGTTACTTGGGAGCGGGAGCGAAAGCAAGGAGCAGGAGCGGAAACGGGTGCGAGAGTGACATTTTTAGAAGCTCCCAGTTTGGGAGCGAGTCCTAGAGCGTTTTTTATAATATATAATATATATATATATATATATATATATATATATAGATACAGATAGATAGATAGTAGATAGATAGATAGATATTTTTTATATTTTGATACATATATGTCAACAAAAACATGTAGAATGATGAATTAGATATATATATTAAAAAAAACATAGATTGAAACATATAAAACAATTCAATCTAGAAGTTATAATCTTCATCAACACGTCCACAAATTAGTAACATAGTAAACATACAACATATTGAGTCTCATGATTCATCAATATTAAAGTTTCAAGCTTTCAAAATTCAATATATAACATTTATCATCATTGATCATCAAAGTTGTACTTGTAAGCTAAATGTAACCATTACAACAAATAACATCTAACATGAAATGAAATGTTATAAAATGAAATGAAACAACTTTCAGCTTTCATGAAGCATCATATTCATAATTCATTACTAATGAGTTATAATTGCCAACTTCAAACTTAAATTGTCATATATTGTTTAAAAAAATATCATAATAATTATGAAAGAGTCAATAGTTATAAAAACTACTAGAAACTAGAAAAGACAAGTAAATCTATTATCTATTGCTTATGCTTGGGCATCTTGCCACCATGAGAAATGTCTAATTTTTTAGTCTTGTTGGAAATCAAGATCTTTGTCATTAATGTCACCCTCTAAGCATTAATATCCAGAGGTATCTTTGTCATTAGCTTTGTATCTATATAGGGATCTTTGTCATTAATATCACCCTCTCAGAATTAACATAAGATAGAAAAAGCATAGCATGTCAAGTCAAGATTTTGCTTGAGTGATGTGTACCTTTTTAGGAGGGTCATGATAGAGGAGTTCGATAACCAATGTCACTAACATCAAGGTACATAGAGGGATTGGTGCTCTTGATTAAATATGAGTTCCATACCCTAATACATGACAAAATTCAATGGAAACAATACAATCCTAAAATCCTGAAAAACTGATAAGTTTGTTGGATTTTGAATGAAATCTAAAATTCTACTTTCTCCATATGAAATCCAATGAGGTCGGAACCACTCTCAAACATCCTGAGTCATTTTCATGGTAATGTTAAAAATTTAAGTAAAAGGATGAAAATGAAGATTAAGGAGAATGTCACTTTTAATTTAAGACTTTAACATTACCATGAATCGCATATCAATACTAGGGCCATAGACTTGATCATTAAGTTGCCCCACTAAAAATTATTTTTTTCTTTGAAAAAAAATTGCATTTGGAACATCATTGCAAAAAAAATTTGCAAAAAAGGAAAAACGCTCCCGAAAACGCAAGGAGCATTTTTTTTTTTTAGGGAGAATGCTCCCAAAAACACTCCCTTTTCAGGAGCGCGCTCCCGACCCGCTCCCAAGTCACTCCCGCTCGGAGTGCGGATTGGGAACAGGATCGGGGGGGGCACTCCCCCGCAACACTGGTGCATCCTAAGCAACAACTGTTCATCCAAAACTTGGTGAAATAATTTATATTGTGCAAGTGATTTGTCTGCATAAGGCACTAGTCTCTCAATAATCTAATTAAGTAGTGCTAATAATTAAGCTTTCTAATCATAGTTAACCAAGTTGCTAGGCCATTTAGTTTTGTCTCCCGAGCTTGTCAATGCCCAATAAGTCTTCAATAATCACATTTCATAGGGACTACCCCCCTTAGCCTACTAAAGGGGGACAACTAGAACAGAGAGGGTGGGGATCAGAGTGACAACGCCTGCCCTGAGTCGTTGTCGCATTCACCTGTACAATTTGGTTGACAACACAACACAAGTACCGACTACAACCAAAAGGTGCGGTATGCCATAAGAAAGTATCCAACACATGTTCTAATGATAAATAACATCAACTAGTGCAAGAGAGTGCGCTAGAGCTACCTGTAGAAGGTGTGCCATAGTGTTCTTAAGATGCTTGAAAATGAGCAAAAGCAACACATGCAAATGCAAAGAAAACTCAAGTGACACATGTAAGAATGAAATCAAACAAAAGCAACACTTACAAAAGATAGAGAAAGCAAAAAAGATGCATGTAAGAGGAAAAGAAAGCAAAAGCAAGAGCGAAATTTGAGAAACTCACCTGGAATATAAGGTATTCACGACCACGAGTGAGAGAATGCTCCTTATATTCCAACAATGCACAGAGGTCAAAAGTGAAATATGAATATAAAGATGAGCTTTGGACTGGATTCTTTATACATGGAGAGAAGACATGCAATTAGGTTAAGATTGGTGAGTGCGCTTAGTGCATGTCAGGAAACTAGGAGCCAAGAGTGAATTCACTGACTTGAAGAAGTACACTCTCACTGTCGACAAAAAGTATGCAATTACTATCTGCGAAGGATGTCCTCACACTGTCACTGTCCATAAGGATTACACAATTTCTATCTCTAGGAACTGCACAAACACTGTCATCAAGAACTGTGCAGGAATTGTCCATAAGGATTGTGCAGTCTTTGTCTCTTGGGACTGCGCAATCACTATCATTAAGGACTTCACAACCATTGTGGCTAAGAGTTGTGCAGTCACTATCACTAGGAACTACGCAATCACTAGCACTAAGAGTTGTGCAATCACTGCTGACAGAGAGTGCGCAACACTGTCATTGTTAAGTATGCTTAGCTTGTCTTGAGATGTGTGCTTGTGAAGACATCAAGAGTTGGGCATGTGAAAGAAAGTAGCTCAACACTCAAGATTCCTAAAGGAAGACTTGAACAGTTAAACAACATGACTGAGCATGACCTTGATGAATTGAAACAAAAGATGGTATGATCATGAGGAGGATCCAAAATGAAGGTAGGCAAAATTTTGGAGGGTGTTGTAGCAGCGACAACACTTTTCGACACACTAGAAGAACTCCATATTCTCTATTTAAGTCTAACATTAAGCATGATTTGTATCCTTCTATAAGTATTTTTTCATCCTATTGATCACCCTAGCTTCCTTATCCCGATTACAAATGTAGTATCTTATATTCCTCTTGTCGGCTTAACATGTTTCACAAGACTTGTAAAACTTCAGTGATTTCAAGTAGTAGGTAGGAGTATGTAAATTTTGTGAGTTTAAGATGTTCATTGTTTTATTATCATCTTTGGTGTTGCTTCACTACCAACAAGCTTGTTCAATACCCCAACAGAGTCAATTCAAGAAATCACAAGCATTGTTTCCCTATCAGCGAACTTGTTCAGTACCCCGACACAGTTGCTTGCTTCACCTCTTTACGTAGGAAGCATTTATCTTCTTTCACCCTTTGTTTATTTTATTACTTTATGCACATTGGCATTTTACCAGCATTTATTTTTCCCAGGGCAGAAAAGGGATCCTCACTTATTTAACTAGCAAGAGACGTTGTTCCTAGTTTTGCAATGATTCATATATACACCTCTAAAATTAATATGCTCGATTAAGTTTTTCCTCCTTTCCCTTCTCTACTTGAATGAGCTAACACGTTAGAAACCAAGTAATGCAAATGGTTGATTCAAAGAATGAAGATCCTATGATAGATATGGGCATCATAGATCTGCTTGAGTTTTCGTTCACGATGAAACTTATTTTTCATAGGTGCATCATTGACCTTAAAAGATATTTAGGTCCAAACAAAGCAGTAGACCAAAGATAAGCCAAGTGTTGCCAATTGTCACAATTTCTCTTTCAACTTTTGCCACATTACCATATAGCCAAGAAGGATGGCTTTCATACATGGCGTTATCTAAAAGAAACACAAACAAAGACACAAAAGAAAAGATGATATGAAATAAAAGACAAAAAATACGAAAGCAAAGTAAAAATTAGTAAAGAAGATGTGGAAAAAAAAAACGAAACAAGGAAGGGAATGTAGGAAGTGTTGTAATTCAAACATAACTAGAATGTAACTAAGAAATGAATAGAACCAAACCTAAATCCTAATCTATCTAAACTAGAAAGTTAGGATCATGTGAAATCAAGTTCCAATGAAGCCATGAGATTTGCTACTGACCTGCAAGCAGAAGGATATAAGAGATCAGCAACAATATAAAATAATGTGCAACAATAAAAATACTTGCCTAAATCACTTGCACATAAGGATGAAGGTCACATCTGTAGGCATAAAAGTGTGATGCAACAACTTGCTTTAACCAGTCTGCAACTTTACCTTATCAATTAGAGCAATGATCATACAAACCTTGAAGGTTTCTCGTGAATGTACATTCATCCATATTTTTATTCTTAGAAAACATTAAGAAAGATCAAAACTTATTATAAACAACGGAGCTTTCCAAGTAAGATTCCTCTAACTATTCAACGATTGAGTCACGATATTCAAAACAACCAATTTGAAAAACCCAAAATTCTTGCAAAGATGAGATTTCAATCAATGCAATCGAATTATAGAGAGAGTTTTGCAAAGAAAACATAATCTGATCTCATTCAGAAACCTTTTCAAGATAGTGAGGACCTGACATAACCATCAACCAAAGTTGAAGTTCCTCAACTATCCGACAAGTATCTAAACAGTGAAATGATGAATCGTAAAGATCGACGGAGGTAAAACAACTATCATTAGATGTACTAGTGGGAAAATCATTAATCGAGTGACAGTCATTAGAACCAGTATTATGATCAAATTGATGAATTGGCATATAAGATTCTTGATTCTCCATTGGTTCCCTTTGTATTTGATTACATACTAGACCAACAATATGAGAGCTTTGGGGATTAAAAACAATTGTTGGCATCGTAAATTCAGGACACCAATTAGGATACTAGGTTGACGAAATATTAGAAATATATGTCAAATCAAATCCAATATTCATGTCAACATGAGGGTTTTGATCTACCGAACGACTCAAACATTTGCTAACTTCAAAAAGGAGTAAGTGTACCAAAGTAAAAATGATTAGCTCTAAAGCATAGACAAGAAGGATGGAAAGGATTGATAGGAGATATATATTTCGGTGAATAATGATCTCTATCTCGATAACCAGGATGGAAGATTTCAAAGCTATGTACATCTGAGAAAGATATGCATTCCAATCCTGGGTTAGATATAAGGGATTTGCATGAAGAAGAATTAAACAAATAAAAATATTATATCAAATTAGAGACTCTATCTTGAGGATAAAGAGAATTAACTGGAAAACGTTGAAAATCCTTCAAAAGTGGGCTTACATCCATCGATACAATAATGAGGAAAGAATTATGCGAGAAGATCTAAATCTAAACTAGTTCGGGGACCTCATCGGGGTTGCAAGAACCTAGCATAACCATCAGTGGGAACTGAAGTACCTCGACTTTTTGACGAGTCTTTGAACTTTCAAATGTTGAATGACTAAATTTTGAGAGTATTGTTAGATCAACATTCGTGTAAAGATATCTATCACGAATTATTTTAGTTAGATCACTATAAACCAGATGGAAGTCGTTGGAATCGACAGTTTCATCGAATGTATCAACATCACCAAATAGACTACCCAAATTATAAGAAAGATGTTTAATGATATCCACATCATCTTCTTCATCATGGGAAACTTTACCACCTTGTGTGGAGTTGATATCTAACTCATTAGAATGTGAATTGGAAGAACTTGATATATCAATGGAATCTTTACATACATCTCAACACAAGGGTTCGTGATCTAAGGAAGAAATTCCTGTGAGAAACTCTTATATGGTTAGATCAGATTCCAGATCAAAACCTTACGAATCCAAATCTTCTTGTGAAAACAAGAGATCATCCAATGTACTTGGGAATTCATCACTTTATATAGTAATGGAGTCATCATCATTGGGGTGATGGTTTCCTAAGACTTCATTTTGGTTAAGGGATTCGATCTCACTTGACTAATTACCGAGTTCATGAGATTCTTGATCAACTAGGAATGTAGTAGCATCATTTTGACATAGAGGAGATTGAAAAAGAGAAGTGATATTAAAAGTGTCTTCATCCTTTTGCTCCTCTACCTATGAAATGTGACCACCTTGTACTTGATTACCATGTGAACCATCAAATTGAGAATCAAAAGTATATGGAGCAATGACGAGTGGATCAGATTGATTGAGTGAATCAAGGTACAAAGGGCCATGAGGTGTAAATGATAGAGGATGAAATATTTCTCAAAGAAGCAACATTTTCGATCAGATCGGATTCAAGATTTGAATTATGTGCATTAATATCACTTGGATGAATCAAGGGATCAATCTTCACCTCAAGCTCCATGGATCTATTAGAACATTCAAAGTTTTCCCAGATAAGATCTTGACCATGGGAGGAAAATGAAGGTGGGATTAGAGGATCAACGATTTGGTTTTCAGATTTCCCAACTCCAACATCGACACAAGAGACCACTTTATTTGGTAATGAAACAGGAGGAGGAGAAGGAATAAAAGGGGTAGAAAATTCCTCCTCTAATATTTGAGGTGTCTTGTGATTGAGAAAAGTTGGAAAAATCAAATTTGGGATAAGAATTGCTTGATTTGTGTTTTGAATATTACTATCATTATAAGATGATCCACCATCAATAGGGAATTCAACTTCAAAGAGATTTGAACCAAATCCCAAAACTTTTCACCCATAAAATCCCAATGCACATCCTCTTCGGGAAATTCATAACAAAGATGAAGAAATCTATCAACAAAATCTTCTAATGATTCATCGCATTTCATTCTAAGTTGATTGATCCTCTTACATGTATCTTGATAGTCGTACCTATCAAAAGCTTCACGAAGCTCCTTAACAAATTGTTTGAATGAAAGAATAGAAGCAATTGATAATGTATGACACCATAGTTTGACACGACCTTCAAGGGTAAGGGTGAACAACTTGTCCATGACATCCTTACAATGTATTACATTCGAAAGACAAAAATGAAGAAATTGAATCACATGTCCAAGGGCAGTTAGTTCACCCTTACCATCAAACGCAAATTGAGACAAGTTATTAATTAGTTGTGGGAATTGTAAGATTTGCTCTATTAGAAAAGTGTCTCGGTATTATGATTTAGGAATGAGCCATTTCAAGATGAAGATTCAAAATAGACTCAATGGGCTCAACTTGTCATCTAGGCCTCCAACTAGTGTCAAATCTGTTGACAGTGTTGGATGCCTCCAATAGTAGGGGGTCTCCCTAGTATGAAGTCCCAACTAGACTCACACTGTTTGGATAGAAGTGGGCCCATCCAGGAATTCGGCCCAACCACCATTATTCATAGAGATTTGCCTTGGTTACAGTTATCAAAATAAGAGATTATACACAAACTTTGAGATAAGCAAGTAAGTTGACACTGTGAAACATTCAATTGCAATTGACATAAGGTTCTTCCATGAACAAAGTAGAAAGAGTGAGCCTTTAAGAGAAAAGAAATAGTACTACTCTAGTAAAGACACACGGGAGCATAGAAAGAATCGTAGTTAACATGCGAAATAGTTGACATAGTAACAACAATCATGAAAGCAAGTAACAATGCACATTCAACAAGACGTATACCAAAGGAAACGAAATAGTTCATTAGCTTTAGTATGTATGGACACAAACATATATCGCAAACGTTAAAAGAATAGTCTTATAACATCCACGATACATGCATGAAACTGCGCCAGCTCTGAGAGCTTCAAATATTAAGTGAAAGTTCAAAGATACACAATTACAATAATGCAACACTAGCTCCAATAGTGGAACATTAAGCCACTGCTTACTCCTCCAAAGAATGATCTTCTCTCTTATGCTAAGCATGAGAACCCCAGGTGACAAGTCCTTTTGCTTGAGCTATGAGGGTGTATTTATAATAAATGAGGCGACTCTCCACCCTTGTGACTTTTGACCTCCCTCATGACTCTTGAGCTTCCATGTGACTTTTCAAACTTCTATGTGACCTTTGAGCTTCTACATGACTCTAGGAATTTCTAGTGACTTTTCAAATTCCATTTGTGACCCTTGGGCTTCCACACATTTTACATTTTCTCATTTTTGAAAATACAAAATTACATTCCACAAATTGTGGCAAAATACATGGACAACATTAAGACTTTTGTAATGACACTTTTAGATGCCATAATTTGGCAACTATGACATAAGACTTCATTGTATCAATGCCAAACTCTTATCTTTGTTGTTATGACATCAACTTCTTCATGATAGGTCTTGCTTGTACTTCATCTTCACCCTCTAAAGGATTTGAATAAGTGTTGGAACCTTCTAAGTCAACATGAGTTGTCATCTCTTTGTGATGGTCCAATATTCCTTTACTCTTGCATGATGGAACCTTTGGGTCTCATCTCCACAAGTGTCCTTCTTGTAACCTTCACTTGATGACCTCCTTGAGCATCACCCTGCCATGATAGAATGATAGAACCTATAGACAAATTTCACTCATGAAAAGATAATATCAGTCATGAAATCATTTGTTCTATCTTGTTCATGTAAGGTGCTAACTATGATGGGCTATTGCACAAGGACTGAGAGGAGGGGCCTAGGAATTTCACAGGTTTCCACTACAGGGAGCCAAGGAATGACCTTGTTGTCCACTAGGATTGTGCAATGTGCAATAAAGGGAAGGTTCATCAAGACATTGCACAATGGGCAAGTGTAGAGGATAAGATTGATAGGCTTGCTCATTGAGAATGCGCAGTGTGCAATGCTCAAGGAAGGGAAACTAGGGATTGCGCAATTGAGAAATGCAGGGACTGAGGGATGACCCCACCATCCACTAGAAATGTACAGTGCACAGTGGAGGCAAGATTTGATCAAGGCATTGTGCAGTTGTGCTCTGCAAGAGACAAGAATGACAGACTTGGGGACTATACGCAGTGTGTAACGCTTGAAGGGGAGGCTCAAGGGATTGCACAGTTGAGCACTACAGGAATCCAGAGATGATCCCACTATCCATTGCAACTACGCAATGTGCAATACAAGGCAGGATGGATCAAGGACTATGCAATGGACAAGTGTAGGCAGCAAGATGAAGAGACTGAACTCTAAGATTGCTCAATGCATAGTTGAAGGAGGTTGTCCTTTATGATTGAGCAGTGCGCAGTTCTAGGAGGTAAGACTTCATCAATGTGTCTTAGGAATGCACAGTGTGCGGTGGCCAATGGTTGATGGATTGGTCATTGATTGCACATGTTGTGAGGACAAAGGGAACTCCAAAATTAGCTAAGTGTGGGATCAGTGGAGCAAGAGAGTAAGAGCATGTAACAAGTCTTGAACATGATCACACACATATATATATTGTTGCACATAAAAAGAAGATACACAATACCCAAAACCAACATGCATACAACAAAATAACAGTAAAGCGACACTTATCTCCAAGTGTGACACTTAAGATGTACCTTTACGACATAAGTGTCAACTGCGACCAAAAGGTGTGTTATGCCATAAGAAAGTGTCCAACACATGTTCTAATGATAAATAGCACCAACTAGTGCAAGAGAGTGAGATGGAGCTATCTCTAGAAGGTGTGCCATGGTGCTCTTAAGATGTGTGAAAACGAGCGAAAGTAACACATGTAAGAGTGAAAGCGACACATGCAAACGCAAAGAAAACACAAGTGACACATGTAGGAATGAAAGCAAGAAAAAGCAGCGCTTGCAAAAGATACAGCAAGAAAAAACCACGCATGTAAGAGGAAAATAAAGAAAAAGTGACACTTGCAAAAGCAAAAGTGACAATTGAGAAACTCACCTAGAAGATGGGGTATTTGCTACCACAAGTGAGAGAATGCTCCTTATACTCGAACAGTGCACAGAGCTCAAAGCAAATGAGCTTTGGACTGAACTCTTTATACAGGGAGAGCAAACATGCGATTAGAGTTAATGTTGGTGAGTGCACTTAGTGCATGTTGGGAAACTAGGAGCCAAGGGTGAATTGACTCACTTGAAGAAGTACAATCTCATGATCGACAAAGAGTGTGCAATCACTATCTATAGAGGATGCCCTCATACTATGGTTGTCCATAAGGATTGTGCAGTCTCTATCTCTAGGAACTACACAAACACTATCATGAAGAAATGTGCAAGCATTGTCCATAAGGATTGCGTGGTCTCTGGGGATTGTGCAATCACTATCATTAAGGACTGTTCAATCACTATGGTTAAGAGCTGCACAATCACTATCACTAGGAACTACATAGTCACTGGCACCAAGAGCTACGCGATCACTGCTGACAAAGAGTATGCAACATTGTCATTGTTAAGTAGGTTAGTTTGTGTTGAGATGTCTGCTTGTGAAGACATCAAGAGATGGGCATGTGAAAGCAAGTAGCTCAACACTCTTGATTCCTAAAGGAGGACTTGAACACTTAAACAACATGACCGAGCATGACCCTGATGATTTGAAATGAAAGATGGCATGATTGTGAAGAGGCTCCAAAATTTGAAGGTAGGCAAAATTTTGGAGGGTGTTGTAGCAACGACAACATCTTACAATCAAGCTCTTGTGACCTGTAAGCACAAAAAAATAAAGCCATTTCAACATGCCATCCTTAAATATGATAATGGTTTATACCATAACCCCCTCCCCCACCCGAAACAAAAAGCAAAAAAGACAACAACAAAAAAGAACATATCATCATGCCCATCATAAAAATTTAAAATAGAATTTCTTAAATATTTTTGACGAATAATGTTTGAAATTTTTTGGCTAACCTCATGAATACTATATCTCCAATTTTATTGCATAAAAAAGGTCCTATAGTTTTTCCATGATAGATAAATTTTGTTTTTTCCTATAATATGTATAGTTCTTTAAGCATCCTATAGAGTTTTCTAAGTGGTATAGTACCAAGTCAGCATGTTTATCCTTACAAAACCTTTGAACGTGTCTACGTGTCAATTAACCTTCAAAAGTTATAATTAATTCTCTGTAACCAACTTGCAAGACGAGATGAATTAGTTGGGACATAATTATAGTTTGTGATCTAGATTTCTAACCCTAAACAATTAGGATGATGAATTTTCCCAGACGGCAGTTATGGACCATAATATTGTTGCTATATAGAATGGAGTATGTTGTCAATATGTGAAATAAAAGCCATGTATTACATGGGGTAGGAAGTAGAAAGTGATTAATCTTGTTATGTAAGACAATCCATTGATGAAGCAAAAGCATGTAGGCTAGCAGGGTTGCATTTACCAAATGTGCACTAGTAATGTTATTTATAGGGTGAAGACGCTGATTAATAGATGGCTAGATGGAGAAATGTATCTTGACTATAAGTGTGTCTCAGTTCTGTTGTTTTCATTTGGATATCAGTCTAATGTATTTTTTAGCTACGAACCTTGTGCATTGTTACTTAAGTTGGATTGCTTAAAAAGAAGTGATGTAATAACAATTACAATTTACCTTTTCACCCATAGCTTCTTGAATAAGGACAGTGTCTCCTGACATCCTTCCAATAACCTCTCCTGTTGACGTCTCACAATCGAAAAATGCAATATCCTGCCTTAAAATAGTTTTTAAGTAGAAACTCCTAATACGAGCAGCCTGCCTTTCCCCTGTGTACATCCAAAAAGCCACCTCTGCCACACAGAAAGTACTAAGTTAGATCATGAAATATCATGATCCGCCCACAGTCCCCCAAAAAAAGCAAAATTTATTTTTACACTCATTTAAGTGATTTGTTATAACAGGACTACATAATGAAAATAACAAGAATCAAACATTGGGGATTGAAACTAGAATCATGTTCTTAAAAAGCCAAAGAATCAAGTTAAGGCGGGAGGTAATATCTTACGAAAGAAGGATGCAACGGCTGTCCAAGCACCTAGATACACAAAATTCAAAGCTACCTGAAGCACCCAAAGCAACAAAAAGAATAAATGTAACATTAGAATTAAACTAATAAATTTTGCATTCAAGATGAGAAAATCAAAATAAATGCAGTCAAAAACCCATAAATCATTTGGCACATTTTAGTCATTACAATCTGTGAAAAAGCATTCTTATGACCACTTTACAGAGGTGATTCAATTAAGATGAGAGATGAAGTGGCCTTGCATTGCATCCTGTGAAGTAGATGTAATAAAGTAAATTAAATTATGCAGTACCCAGAGTACCCACATCCTAATTTAAAATCTTTAAAATGTTTTTATCAAGCTCAATATAGCATATTTAATATGCAATACTGCATAAACAGATTGATTTAATGTTTCTTATGACTGTCAGTATTTGGACTGTGATAAAAATAGGAAAAGAAACATCTTTAAAACAAGACGCTAGTAAGGTCACAAGAGTGGAGTTCCGTAGTGGTTATGTTAATGTATATTGTATTGGCTGCAATTCCTCTCATTAAAATTTAATTAAATATTGAGTTATGAGGAGACATGCTATACTGTCAATATTAAAGTCATGCTATACTGTCAATATTAAAGTCATGCTATACTGTCACACTTAGAATTTGATGATTGACCTTACCTACCATCTTAAGTTTTTATTATAAACTTCAGTTTTGATCTCAGCCCATGACACCTTCAAGCTTCAATTACCATTTGAAAGAAGTACAAAGGGAAAATTGACATGTAAGTTCACTCCTTTATACAGAGACTAGATCCATTGACTTTAGCAGCCAACAAATATTTTGTAAGTTGTATCCTCTATAAACATTCTCCATTCTTAATCGTTAGTTGCTCATGTTACTTGACCGATATGTAAAATCTCTGTCTCTGGTCTTATTTCATGACGTAATATTTGCAATTTTATGTTTGAAAAAGAGCAATGAGACCTACTGACCTTACTCTCTACAAGGGGCATCCTCAGACCGACAAACAAGTTTTGCTCTAAATAGCAGTCCTAAAGTTTGTGTGAATAATGACATTTGACTGTCAACCATAGACAATTCTTTAGCTAACTGGACTCCTTTGAAAACTTAGAAAGAATCAATATTCTTCCTCTAATACAAGCAGCTGGTAGAGGATTGCACCAATACCTGGCCTGCTTTGAGGAGGTTTCATTTCCAGATAAAGTGTTTGGTTGTTTCTTTCGAAGCCAATGTTGTTCTTTCCAGTACAATAGAATGGCCAACCCGCAAAAACTGTGGAATAAAAGCAAAACTCTGAAAGAAAACTACATGCCAACAGTTATTTCCATGCACCATATTTGCTACTTCTTAATCAAGATCTTCAAGTGCCTTTGAAAGTACAAAATGTCACCTAATTAAAGCATGCCAAATCAGTGCAAGATGCTTAAATAACAATCATCTCATGGATGATGTGTCTGAGAGCAAAACTAAGTTTTTACATCTATAGATGTTAAGGCACAAGATCAAACTCACTATAACTCAGGTGGCATGTAACAAACTAAAATCTATGCCTTTCATTGAACAAGCCAATCGTTTAATTATTACGTGATATTGACATTACAGCAACTGGCAAAATTCCAATTTGGACATTGTGAGGTTCACGTGGAGCTTTCTAAATTGTCAAATTTCATTTTCCAAGTTACAATCTTGGGCCATGTTGTTCTGGGCAATACTTTTAACTAACTTGTCTAACTTCAATGTTGCAAGTACACTGCTCTTCTGTGTCAAAAAAAATAGTAAATATTAATTTCACATAACAGTTTAAGTTGCATTGTAAGGTCATTGTGAACAATAATCGGCATTTTCACCATGAAAATCCAAGCCTTGTAAAAGTATACTTCAATTTTTAACACTCTTTAAATGTTGTCAATTCCAGATTTGTTGTGTTCTTTCTTGGCCGAACTAGATATCGACGGGCATTATGACGCTCAAAGTCTAACAAGAAGTACAAGACAATTTTGTTATTTTAAATCTGAAGTGGAATAAGCTTTACCTTGGATACTTCGTGTACCAAACTGTGGTTGCCTGTATTCTGTCCGAACGCGTTCAAAAGACTCCCAAACAAGATGGTCATAACTGGAAGTGTAAGCCCATTGGCAACGGATGCAATAGTACCAATACTCATCAATGTAATATCCAAGGTGTCTGCTAAGGTAAATAACTTATAAAACGGAACATTATTCTTGGTATCTTCTTTACCCTTCTTACTCTCAGAATTTTCCATGTTTTTATCTACTTTTTCCTTTGCAGCCCTGTCGAAACCTGAGCTGGAACCTGCTTCAAAATTCAACGATCCTGTACTATTGGCATTATTTTGTTCCGGTTTTTCACTTTTATTTGACATTTGTCATCAAGCAAGAACCTTCCTGTGAGGCTTTTGAAGTGCTGAGACGGCAGGCAGGGACCTCGCCTATGTCCGACCTTTCTGGCAATTTTCCTGTGATTTTGAATTCTGGCACCTCCAAGAACCAAAATCTTTCATTCAACCCCCTACAGAAAGAAAACACGATTAGCAAACTTCTCACATCATTTGAGCAGAATGGAATTTTAGACAAGCGCTTAAGGAATTTCCATGAAAAGGAAAAAAGAAAAAAAATGGAATTTTAAATGAGGGCTCAAGGAATTTCCATTCATGCGTAGATGTCATTTATGAATCTCTGCATCTAGTTTTGCACAGTATAATAGTTAAGAATCTCAAACATACTTCTTGAGAAATTACCTTGGATTAGATTCAATCAGTCATGGTAGAAACGGTTGCAGATCAGTGTTGAAACAAGTGGAAGCTTTCATTATATGTATCCATCTCGAACATTTCATTCAAGCTAAAACTTGAATTCGATCAAATTATTGAAAGAAGCAATTGATGAAAATGCAGTTGCACTAGAGATTTGATGAGGATTTTCGAATCGTTTTCAGATGCGAGCAAAGACTAAAAGTAAAAACAGTAACTTTCATAACAGCTGTGCCTGTAAGGTTGGAAAATACTCGCTCTTTGATCGACATTGCACAAGGTTGAAAGGGCCGTGATTAACAGTTACACAGGAAGGGCACACAGAGAGAGAATCGATGGAAAATTATTATCGATCATAAAAAGATTGAGGCGAGCGACAGACAATTTCTGCCACGGAGACTATTTTTGCACATATATATATTTTTTTTAAATCAGCAACTAATTTTCTTTGCACGTCAACCGAAAATTTACAGCGACTCATTTTCTTTGCACGTCAATCGAAAATTTACAATGGCGATGTTTAAGAACTAAGAAAGATATCAACGAAAATCCTCAAACTCATCAATACTGTACAAAATAATATAAAATAGAAACGTGTAAGATAAAGATAAAACTGAAAACATACGGCTAAGATAAGCGCAATTAGGAAGATTCGCCAAATCTGGGCTTCTTTAACGAAAATCGAGCACTTCTGCCATTTAAGTCATCGAAACGAAGAAAAATAAATAACCTTCTTATTGTGCATCAGCTCCAGCCTCCAGATTTACTTGTCAGAAGTGTCCGCGGCTGGCCGCTTGAACTCTGACAGGCAAAAATGCAACGAATATTGCATCTACTTTCGCAGTGTTCCCTAATTACCCAGGATGCCTTTTCAGCCTTAATTTTTATGATAAATGAGCAGAACCTTAATTTTTATAATAAATGTGCACACGATTCCTTCCATTTGGTTATAATGGAGAATATTTCACATCGAATTGCGCAGAAAGTTCCAGATGCAGTCAGGGGAAAAACAAAGAATATAAACACTTTAATTGCATACTTCTAATAATTTGCTAATTATTAGACTCTTTCGAGTCTTCTTTTAAATAAAACCCGAGACTATCTTGATTTATGGAGGCAGACGCTATACTCTGGATATTTTGCTCATTTTCCTGCATTTAAAGTTTTGCTTTTGAAAAGTCCCGAAATATTGTATAACTCGATTTACGCAGGCAAAGACTAAACGCTTTACATTTACATTCCGCATATTTTGTTAATTGTCTGTAAGAAGGCAGTGTACGTATACTTCGCAGAATCGCAAATTTTGTAATTGCTTCACATTTGAACTTATTCTTTTCAGAAAACTCTAGAATTCTCATAGGACTGACTCGAGTTATGCAGGCAAGCGCCAAATTCAGGCCGGCACAGGGTTAAAATAATAAAAAACAGCGTCTTTCGAGGCCAATGCTTTAACAGAAATTTTGATTGGTGTCAAATGTACTTTAAATCAAATTTCTAGGAGAGATCTTGACGGTCCCTTATTCAAATCAGGTCTCTCAATCGAAAAACGCAAAAAATGAATAGAGTGAACTATAATTTCTTTATTCTCTAAAAACGTTTGAATGATGCTTATAATGTTCCTCATGATTCAAAACAATTGTAAACGATTTTTAGTGTTGGTGGAAACAGATTGAAGAATAAATATGTTATAAACAGCGTGCATGAATGTTGTATAGACTGGAATCTATACTGTAGACTGTGAAGTACTTTAACATCGGATATTATATCTCTGGTTAGTACCTGTCAGTACGCTATATATCAATAACTTAACACCACTGCATACATATAACACCGTAGCTGCATATTTTCACATTTAATCAGAAATATGAACATATAATAAAGGAGTTGTCTACCGAGGTGGAGGCCGAGGAATTCTCTGGAGAGTTAAGAGTGGTTAGAATTCAGTAAAAATTTTCAAAATTTTTTGTCAAAGTAATGCTTAAATTGTATTTTTGACAATAGAAATAGATTCAGTACCATAAAAAAAAAAAAAAAAAAGTATAAAACACCTATAATTTTAAAGCTTAACAACTATAATTTAGATTTACAAAAATCATTGCCAAATTTTCTATTAACTTTCTAAACAATTCAACTATAGCTATAATAAATATTACCATATTCTGAGCTTCGGATGAATGCCTCCATTTTTTCGGAAAAATAAAGTGAACTGGTACATTCAGAATGTCAGCCACTCTAAAATTTCCGAGACAAGTGAAAACGTACCATGAGGATGGAAGTTTTCCCACAAAGAATTCAGAATGAGGAAAGAAAAAAAAGTATAAAACACCTATAATTTTAAAGCTTAACAACTATAATTTAGATTTACAAAAATCATTGCCAAATTTTCTATTAACTTTCTAAACAATTCAACTATAGCTATAATAAATATTACCATATTCTGAGCTTCGGATGAATGCCTCCATTTTTTCGGAAAAATAAAGTGAACTGGTACATTCAGAATGTCAGCCACTCTAAAATTTCCGAGACAAGTGAAAACGTACCACGAGGATGGAAGTTTTCCCACAAAGAATTCAGAATGAGGAAAGACACTGCAACTTTAAAGACAAGCGGCACACCAACGTGACTTCCAAGTTCCCATGGGCGGAGACCATGCCCACCCACTCTATCTTACGCGTGGCGGGTTTTTACTGACCATGTTTTCTGTGGACCACCTCTGCCGGCGATCACTGAATGCATATTGCCGGCTGAATTTGGCGGTGACATGAGAAGCCAGCATCAACAATAATTATGCAACCACGCCTGAATTTGGCGGTAACGTGAGAAGCCAGGGTTTTCTGAAAGTATTTCATTATATATGAAAAAACCAAACATAAAATATTACGCTACTCGCCTAGTCTAACCAAGCGGAAAGTTCTGGAAATTCTAGTCTAATTAGGTGGAGGAGTTAATTAGAAAGCTATAGAAATTCTGGTTATATTAAAAGAAAATCCGACGAGGATTTTTGTAAATCTAAGTTATAGTTAGAGAAAATCCGGCAAGGATTTTTGTAAATTCAAGTTATAGTTGTTAAATTTCAAAATTTTAAGTGTTCTAGACGTTGTGATGGTGCTTAATCCATTTCCACCATTGAAAACACACGACTCAAACACTACCTCTACAATATTTTTTTGAATTTTTTTGCCTCTACAAAATTTTTTGAATTTTTTTTGCCCGTATTTCAGCTATTTTTGACCATCACGGTGCTTAATCCATTTCCACCATTGTTTTTTGCCTCTACAAAATTTTTTGAATTTTTTTGCCCATATTTCAGCTATTTTTGACCGTCACGGTGCTTAATCCATTTCCACCATTGAAAACACACTACTCAAACACTACCTCTACAAGATTTTTTTGAATTTTTTTGCCTCTACAAAATTTTTTGAATTTTTTTGCCCGGATTCCAGCTATTTTTGACCGTCACGCGACTCCAAAATTAAGAAACGTAGATAAAGTCAAATTCATTTTGAAAATTATAATGTTTCATTTAAAGTTAAATGAGAAAAGTAGGTTTAAATTTATTTAATAATATTTGTGTTTCTGTAATTAATTATTTTTAAGTTATTTATGAACAAATTATATATATTTAGATTATTTATTTATATTATTGGTTTTCGGAATTAATATTAAATTTTGTTTATTAACGTCACGCCGCTGTTTAAGAGCCGAACTCCAAAATTAAAGAAACGTTAAGAATAAGGTCAATTCATTATGGTGAATTAATATTACAAATGTTCATAAATTTAGTTAATAAAGTAGGTTTATTTTTTTAAAATAAGTTTTTTTGTTTTTGTACCATTTAATTATTTTAACGTTACTTTAAAAATTAAATAAATATTATATTTATTTATTTAATTTTGGTTTTCAATTATATTAATATTTTTTTAATTGTTAATTATAACTAGCTTAGATCTATTTTAATTTTCGATAAATGTTGAGAGGAATCAAATTTATTAAGGTGTAAACTTTTTTTTAGTGCAAAACTTGAGGAAAAGGCTTCACTGGAGACTTTGGGGCTTGATAGATCTAGAGTTATCAATGTGCAAACCTCTTTTTTGAGTGCAAAATTTGAGGAAAAGTTTACACCGAAGAGATTTGATCTCTCTCGGGCTCTCGGGGCTTGATAGATCTGGAGTTAAGATGGATCTAGGCTAGTTTGCGACCAAATAAAATCTATCCAAAGTATGATTAATAAATACATCTAATATTAATATAATCATTTTAAATATGTTAAATATGTCTAAGATTAATGTGGTCATTTTAGTTTAAAATTTGTTTAATTACCTCAATTTGTTGACATGATAAATATTGTTAATAACTTTAATGATGAAAAATGATGAAATACAAATTTTGAATGCAAAGTGACAATGGAATGGCTTTGAATGATAGAAAATGTGAATAATAAGAATGTAGTCAAGTACAAATAGTTCATTGTGATCAATCTTAAACTATTTTCTTCTACTATTCTTACTATTTTCTTCTACTATTCTTATTGTCAATGTTGTTAGTTTTGTCATCTTTTCATATCGATTATAAGAAAAGGGCAATTGAAATCGTAAACCATTTAATATTTAGCTCGAGTTATTGCAATAAAAATCATACATTGTCTCTCTTGTTCTCCAATATTAATAGATTGAATTACTATAACACAAAAATCAATGTACATTGTCAATAATTTTGTGTGCTTACATTGGAATCAATCCACATTGTTAATCCAATCATTTCAAAAATAATGTACCATCATACATCCAATTACATCATATCAGAAACCAATATCTACACTAAAATCAGTGCATCTAATGCAAGCAATCAAATAGGTTTAGAAAACAAGATCTACACTGAAATGAATGCATCTAATGCAAGCAATCAAATAGGATTAGCAATCAACATTTACACTCAAATCAATGCATCTAGTGCAAGTAAGCAAATAGGATTAAAAACCAACATCTACACTGAAATCAATGCATTTAGTGCAAGCAATCAAATAGGATTAGAAATCACCATCTATACTAAAATAAATGCATTTAGTGCAAACAATCAAATAGGATTAGAAATAACCTACATTGAAATCAATGCATCTATTGCAAGTAATCAAATATCATTAAAAATCAACATCTACGCTAAAATCAATGCATCTAATGCAAGAAATCAGATAGGATTAGGAATCACCATTTACACTGAAATTAATGCATCTAGTGTAAGAAATCTTCTCCCCTCTCTCCCCCCTCCATCTATATCTATACCTCCCTCCATCTCTCCTTCTTTGTCTCTCTATCTCACCCACCCAAACACATATGCTCTCTCACTCCATATCTCTCAATCTCTTTGTCCCTCGCTCCATCTCTCTCTTCTTCCCTCTCTTCACCTTCCATTTATATCTCTTTCTCCCTTTGTCTCTCTATATCACCCCTAAAACATACACTCTTTTTCTCCAATCTATCTAATTATCCCTCCTTCCTCCTCTACCTCTCTCTTTCTTCCCCTTCTCTTCCTCTCCCCTGCTTCTATCTCACTTCCCTCCTGTTATCACTCTCTCTCTCTCTCTCCACCTTTCTCTCTATGTCTTTCTTCTTACCTCCCTCTCTCCCCCCCTCAAACTCATAACTCTTTTCCCCCCTCTCGCATCGTCTTTATTCATCTCCTCTCTCTCTCTCTCTCCACCTTTCTCTCTCTATGTCTTTCTTCTTACCTCCCTCTCTCCCCCCCCTCAAATTCCATATCTCTTTCCCTCCCTTTCTCCACTTTCTCACATTCCCCCTCTCTTTATTCCTATCTCTCCCTTTCTCTCCCACCTCTCTCTCTCTCTCTGTGTCTTTACCCTCCAACTTTGTTAATATATCACTCCCTCTCCCCCATTCTCTCCATCTCTCCCTCTTTGTCTCTTAATCTCACTCCAAACATACACACTCTACCTCCTCCTCTCCCTTGCCACTCCCTCTCTCTCTCCACTTCTCACTTTATGTCTTTCTTCTTCCCTCCCTCTCCAACTCCATCTCTCTATCCTTCCCTCTCTCCTCCTCCCTCTCAAGTCCTATATCTCGTCCTTCTTCTCTCTCCCTTTCTCTCCTACCTCCCTCTCTCTTCCCCCATTACTTACCCTATCTCTCTTTCTCCCTTGTCTCTCCCTCTCTCTCTACTTCTTACTCTCTATGTATTTCTTCTTCCCTCCCTCTCTCCCCCTCCAAATCCATGTCTCTATCCCCCCCTCTCTCCTCCTCTCTCTCAAGTCCTCTCTCTCCTCCTCTCTCTCCCTTTCTCTCCTACCTTCCTCTCTCTCTCCCCTCCAATCCTCTCACTAACTCCCTCCCTCTCTCCTTCTCTTTCTCCCCTCTCCATTTTTGTGTCCGCCTCTCCCTCTCTTACCCTTTTCTACCCCTCTCTCTCTCTCTCTCGATTCCTCCTCTCCCTTCTCCTTCAGTTTATCTACATCTCTCCCTTGTCACTCCCCCTATCTCTCCACCTCTATCACTCTATGTCTGTGTTCTTCCCTCCCATATATATTAGAGTTAATATATATCATAATATATTATAATATAGCAAATTTAATATTGTATTAATCTAAAGTTATTAAATTTAATAATACTAATAATAATATTTTAATATTACTATTAGGGTTA
>APFE031212964.1:189820-215420 GCA_000404065.3 Pinus taeda | reverse complement strand
TTTTGTTGCTCTTCAGAGGATAATCTTTGTTCTAAAAAGTATTTAAGACTATCATGATTTGTTTTTACCTTGAAGTGTCTTCCCATTAGGTAGGGTCGCCATTTCTTAAGTACATATAGTATTGCCAACATTTCCTTCTCATAAATAGCTTTGTGTAAATACTTTCCCTTGATTGGACGGCTTTCGAAAGCAATGGGTCTTTCATCTTACATTAAAACAACACCAATTCCATTTTCTGAAGCATCACATTCCACAATAAAGGTTTTTGTGAAATTCGGCGTAGCTAAGACCGTTGCTTGGCACATTGCCTCTTTAAGATGTTTGAAGGCCTTTGTTGCTTCTGGAGTCCTTGAAAATGCACCTTTCTTCAATAATGTTGTTAGAGGTGCTGCTACTCTCCCATAATTCTTAAAAAACTTGTGATAATACCCTTTCAACCAGAGAAATCCTCGCAGATGCTTTATGGATGTGGGGATTTTCCATTCCTTAATGGCTTTAATTTTTCTAGGGTCTACCTTAACACCTTCATAAGATACAATATGACCCAGATATTCCACCTCTTGTACTCCAAAGAAACACTTGGAGATTTTTGTATATAATTATTTCTCCTCCAATAGTTTGAGCACCCTGTCAATATGTTCAACATGATCCTTCCAAGATTTTCTGTAGATTAGTATATCATCAAAAAATACTAACACAAATTTTCTAAGGAAGGGTTTGAAAATGGAATTCATCAATGTAGAAGGTGCATTGGTAAGGCCAAAAGGTATGACCAAAAATTCATAATGACCCTCATGAGTTCTAAATGTTGTTTTTAGAATGTCTTCAATATTCATTCTGATCTGATGATATCCTGAACGAAGATCCAACTTGGTGAAGTAAATTGATCCATGCAATTCATCCAATAATTCATCAATGACAAGAATGAGAAATTTATCTTTAATAGTGAGCTTCTTGAGCTCCCTATAATCCGGACACATGCGCCATGATCCATCATTCATGTGCACCAATACTACTGGAGCAGAGAAAGAACTCTGACTAGGTTGAATTATACCAGCCTCTAACATTTCTGCAACCATACATTTAATTTCACTCCTTTGGGTATAGGGATAGCTATACGGCCTTATGTTTGGAGGAACACTTCTTGGAATCAAATGAATAGCATGATCATGATCACGAATAGGTGGGAGACCTTTGGGAGTCTCAAATACCTTGGAATGATTGTCCAAGAATTTTTTGAGATCTGGAGAAATAGATGATTTCGATGTGGGAACCTCTAGTGAACGTAATTGTGCAATTGCACCTCATTATTCCTTCTTTAGAAGCTTTGTCATACCGTTAGAGTTGATTATCTTTCCCAGTTTTTCTGCAATACCCCTTAGTTCAACTTCCTTTCCTTCCACACAAAATTTCATGAAAATTTCTTGAAAATTAAAAGCTATTGTACCCAAGGACTGTAGCCATTGGACTCCTAGTACAACATCAGCACCACCCATTGGAATGAAGAGAATTGGGCTATTTAGTACATATTCTCCCATGGATAGCTTGATATTATGGCACTTTCTAGAGAAATTTATGGTTCCTCCACTTGCAACCATCAATTGACACTCTGGTGCTAGATATAGGAAGCAATTCAATTCCTTTTCTATCTTACAATGAATAAAATTATGGGTACTTCCCGAATCAATAAATACTATTACCTTTTTCTTCTTGATATGTCCTTCTATCTTGATAGATTGAGGAGTGGTAATTCCAGCTAATGCATTACAAGATATGGTCATATTCATTTCTTCTTTATCTAGGGTTTATTCCTAGAGTATATCCTCTTCTTTTGACATTTCTTATTCCTTTTCTTCCTCCTCTTCACAATCTATGTAGAATAATTTCTTCTCAGCACACTTATGACCTTTAGTGTATTTTCTATTACAGCTGTAACAAAGCCCTTTTGCTCTTTTTTCTTCCAAATGTTGTGGTTTCAACCTTGTAGGTTGTGGAAGGCTAGGGGCAACAACACTTCCATCTTTATAGTTGTGAGTGGTAGGCTTCCTGGTTGCTATAATTTTTCTTTCCATTTTTCTTTCTAACCTGAATGCCTTCTCCAATGAATCAGGTTCCCAAAGGTGAACCTCATATTGGATATTATCCTTTAAAGTCCCTATGAACACATCTATCCTATGCTCCTCTGGAATATCTTTTACTCTTATGTTCAATTTTTGGTAGTCCTCAATGTGCCCCATCATTGAACCATTTTGTTTGAGATATATCAATTGGCTAAAAAAGGTGTTTCTTTTTGTATCCTCATAATGTGTTATCATTTCTTCCGTAAAAATTGCCCAAGTGAAAATTTGTTTGCGAGAACAAAGCCATGATGCCATACAAACTGATTTGGTGCCAAATATAAAGTTGCAATATGTCCCTTTTGTGTGTTTTGCACATTATAGAGATCAAAAAATTACCCCATCTGTAGTATCCATGTTCCAGGATCCTTGCCATCAAACTTCCTCATATCGATTTTTGGAACATGGTGGGTCTTCAATCCAACATTAGAGTTTATGAAATCATGATTAACATTTCTTTTGTTCTCATCATGAGTTTCCTTTACTACCCTTTCACCATTAGTGACAATTTCTTGTAGCAACTTATTCAAATTTATCTTCAATTCTTCCATCTTATCATCCATGCCATTCATCTTAGCGTCCATGCCATTCATCTTAGCTTCCATGAAATCCATCTTACTTTCCACGCCATCCATCTTAGCTTCCATGGTAACTTTCATGCCATTCATATTAGCTTCCATGCCATTCATCTTGGCTTCATTTACCTTTAGTGTGAGTGAAATTTGTTGTACTTGGTCTTGTAATTTTGATATATCATGTTGCGTTTCTTCCTCTTCTTCATGAGTCATGATAGAGCTTTCAGGTTGCTTACTAGGTGTTTCCATTTTCTTTATTCAGGGCATTAATTAATGCTAATAATTCTTCACTCTTCCTTTTGAATTCCTTCAAACTAATTTTTCAAACCAATCTTATGCAAAAATTTTAAAAAACTACACACCTCTTTTTTCACTTTGTAAGATCTCAATATTGAATCTGTTGTATCTTTTTAACTGAGGATCTTGAATATATAAAATATCTTCCTACGATAGCCATCTGTTTCCTCTTTTTAACCCCACATGTCTGATCAATATTGGATTCTCCAAGGAAGAGTTATGCCAAATTTCCCACGGTGACCTGATTATAAACTAGTTCAGTAGAGCGAACTTGTACGACATGGAACATGTCACGGTTTCAAACTTAGTACCTAAAACTCATACACAGAAAACTATAGGCCGTCCTATTTCTAAAAATTCTTACGAAATTTCAATCTGATGCTCAAAACAAAATTTATGACGATTTTCCCCAGGTCACTTGTTTGGAATGTAATTCGAGAGTCTACAAAAACCCTAATTTCCTTAGATCATATCTTTGCAAATATAGCGAGACAAGCTCTAAAATTTAGACCCGAAGTTTAGAATTATTTTGGCTCAAATGGGTTTTTTTTGTAGCTTCTGAAATGTTGCAAAACAAAAGTTATAGCAAAAATTCCACGATGACCTGTTTGGAGCAGCGAAACCCTAGAATCCAAAGCTCTAATACCAAATGTTAGGAAACCAGCTCACAAAAAGATAGAAAAGATAGATCAATGCCTTAGAATTCAGCCTCTTCGAGGGGGCAACCTCCTTTACATTATACAAATGAACAATTATTGGATGATACAAATTACTAAACCTCCCTTCTATATATAGGAGTCTAAGGGGTCATAATATAATCAAGTCGACATAACAATAATAACATAAGGGCACAAAAATAACAATAGTGGGTTTCTATGGGGCATACTAATAACACTATGGGGACAATAGGGGCACAATAATAACAATAAGGGATGCAATGACAATAGTAATGGGGGAATCACTAGTATTATAGGGGCCTAACACACAAGGGTAGTTTCGATGATTAGCACGAATATAGGAGGATGATGAGGATACACTTTGGCCACCCAAAGGTACGAATAATAGAAAAGTATGACAGGAGGAATGATCCATGCGATCATTTGGCCAAGTGGACTAAATCATATGGAGCAAAGCCTCAGCTAAAGTGGGTCCATCGGTTTTGTCATACTTTGGAGGTTATACCAATGAATTGGTACTTGGAGACAAAACTCCATCATGGCATTGAAAAATGAGATGTTTTACGCCAAGGATTTCTAATGACATTCAATTTTGAGGATGGATTTGACTCCATCGATGAAGGGTTGCAGGAGGTTAAGACTACCATATTTAGGATACTGCAGGATCCTCTAAACCTGATTCACCTGATTGGACTACCCAACTAACCCACGCATTGGAATGTTACAATGTAACAGTAGAAGAAGAAGACAAAGACCTGAGAAATATTAATATCCTGGAGATTGAAGGTCATCGCGGAGTTGAAGGGCCACAGCTAGAGAACCCAAGCATAACTAAGCCGCTTAGGGCCAGGCAGGTGAACATTGGCACAAAAGTAGAACTGAAGTTTTCCAAGATTAGGGACTATTGGGATGACATGACAATAGATAAGGTTGTCGAACTACTCCGCAAATAGCAAGACTTATTCCCCACGAAGTTTTCCGATCTGAAAGGGATAATATGAGACTTGGGTGTCATGAAGATCACCCTAAAGCCGGATGCGAAAACTATGAAACAAAGACCGTACCACCTCAATCTAAAGTATAAGGAAAGGGTCCGCGTTGAGTTAGATAAGATGCCTCTGATATCACAGGTGACGTTACAACCATTCAAAAAATGGGAAATTGACTTTGTGGGACCAATTCAGCCTCCAGGAAAGAATGCGAGTGCGCGGTACATCATCACCACGATTGAGTATTTGACCAGATGGGTGGAGGCACAACCTGTGAAGGATTGCATAGGCGTGACAACAATAAAATTTATTTTTGAGTATGTCCTGACGAGATTGTAGTGTCCAAAGACATTGATGAGCGATCACAGTACGCACTTTCTTAACAAAACAATCAGTGCATTGACAGAGGAATTCCAGGTGTATCATCAAAAAATTATGCCTTATCATCCAAAGGATAATGGGATGGTGGAAGCATTCAATAAGATACTAGAGAGCGTGCTGACAAAGGTTTTTAATTCTCAGAGAAATGACTGGGATGTGCGTGTATCTGCAGTGCTATGGGCCTACAGAATGACTTGCAAGAAGCTGATTGGAAAAAAGCCTTTCAGACTCGTGTGTTTAGTCAATTTAGTATGTCCTAAATTGCTACATAAGTTATCAATCCGGGAGTCATACACTGATGAAGTGTAGTCCACTGTATGTGCTAGACAACCCTTTTCTTACCTCACTGTTTTCAGTTTTATCTTGTTTTGGGGTTTTGTTCTGTTGGTCTCCTAAAGTGGTTTAATGCAATGGAAATCCTAATCTATTGTTAAAGAAAGAGTTTAAGTATACTTTTAAAGATCAAGTGTGGATGTAGAGTTGAAGACAAGGTTTATCCTTTTGCTTCTTGTAATAATTTCCATACTTTGAACTTATGAGATCTTAAAACATGCTGTCTACAAAATCAGAACTTGAATAAGAGTGTAAACATACAGCTACATAAACCAAACTACAGATGACGTACTGAAAATGAGATTACTATCTCTGCTGTCCATCCTAATTGCAAAATTGAAATCTAATAAACTGCTGCAACTCAAACCAAAAAGTAAAAAAACTGGAAACTAGTCAATGATTTCATCCATAATCACAATATTTCGACAATTAACTTCTAAAACGGGGTTAAGCTAAAGGCTCCAGAAATATCATCATATGACATGAAAGAAATGACATCTAAATTATCTAATTGCACACTAATGAAAGCAAAGCCAATTTCTGCATCTATAATCACAATATTTTGCCAATTAACTTCTAAAACAGGGTTAAGCTCAAGGCTCCAGAAATATCATCATATAGCATGAAAGAACTGACATCTAAACTATCTACTTGCACACTAATGAAAGAAAAGCCAATTACTTTACCTATAATCACAATATTTTTCCAATTAACTTCTAAAATAGGGTTAAGCTAAAGGCTCCAGAAATATCATCATATAGCATGAAAGAACTGACATTTAAACTATCTTGAACAGTAAACAAATTTCACTAAGTAAAAGCATAAACAACTAAAATTGAAAACTAAAGTTCAGCAGAGGAAGTAAGTCTCAATAACACCATTTGATGCAAAATTTACACTAAGAAGCTCGAGCATAACTAGACTTAAAGACCTATTCTGAAATGAACCTATCAATGCTAGTAAGAAATGTGACAAGCTACAAAAACATGTACAAGATTAGAATGATTAGGATCATAAGAAAAACATGAGAAATATACAATTTGAATGAGAGAAAATATACATGAAAACTATACAAAAACAAAAGAAAGACCTCAGCTATGCAGGGGCCCTCTGCACAACTTTGGACTAGCACTTTGTTACTTCAAAACATGCTCAAGCAGCCATGTGAAAAAAAAAAAGCTTTGTATTATGAAACACAGTAATATGTCTCTCGGTTACAGAACAAAAAAATAACATTATAACAATAATATTAAGAACATCCTATCTACGTTGCTAACACTTATATTTATAGAGAAAATGGATAACTATATCTCAGAGGAATTTCTTCAAAAATGGACACGTGAACAGGTCAAAATCTGAGGATTCATCCTCTCGGTTTTCATGAGCAGTAAATCTATGTGAGGTGGATGTTGGATTGCATTATGTAGATGACATGCAAGTGGCAAAAATGGATCCACAAGTTCAGGAATGACTTCAGGCGTCTTTTATGTGCAAGAAAAGAGTTCTAGTTGGCATAGAACTCTCTGTTGACCTCCCTTTGACCGGGACATTTCCTTCTGAATCTGGCTAAGTAAATAGGACCTCATCCATGTGTGGACAATTCCTGAGCTGCCCATGTGTCTCATTCCTCCTACTGGCACCTATAAGCTACAAAACAATGGAAATGGCTGCAAAATTGCCAGTGAGCTATGGAAAGTGGCTACATTTCGTAGCTGATAAACAAAACCTAGATCAAATAGCACACATAATGATATAATTTGAAAATCACTCAAATACACTCCTGAAATCAACATGTAACAACTTTTGATAGCTTAGGATGCACTGACATGGGAAAATAGAAGAGAAATGGTTTAAGAAAATGCTTGGAAGAGAGGTAGTTTTGGGGCTCAACATACCCCCACTGTGAAGATGTTTCATGTCCTCATGCAACCAAAATTGTAATTATCCTCTCTTCAATTCATTTGCTCTGAAACTTCTGCTAAGACATCCAACCCCTTCTTCTTCTTTCTTGTTGTCACTGTGATTGTAGGCTTCATCATAAGACATCTGTACTTGAGATTGATGAGGGCTCTACTCAACCTCCTATTCTTCTTCTTTAGTTTTCTATTTTTCTTATGCCATAATCCTAAATGCAGCATGGTATTGTCATGGATAACTTTGTCCAATTTGTTTTGCTCTTTTAATGTTTCATTCTCCGTTTGGATATGTCTATTTAAGACTTCCAGCTCATAAATTTCTTGCTTCAATGACTGAATCAAAGTTTCTTGAGTTGTACCTAGCTGATTGGATGAAGTTCCTTGTTCTGTTGTAGTTTTATGTTGTTCCAATGATTCAATGAAATCATACATCTGCTACTGGGTTTGATCAATTTTTGGAGTTGTTTTCCTTGGACTAGTTTCAAAATCTAACTAAGGAGAAGGAGAATATTGTGGAATTTGATCAGGTGGAGTGTTTTCTGGTGACTGATCTAGAGTTTCACCTCCTAGGTCAATGAATTGAGCTCCTTTGATTTGCGTTTTCTTCAATTTTCCCTTTAATCTAGAGCTTCTTCTTAGACCTTGTGAGCTTATATCTCCCTTTTCTATGATCTGTTTCCCCTTTCCTTTTTGTTTTGCTTTAGTTGATTGTTCCTTAAGATGAACTAATCTTTCAGAAAGCACTTGATCTTCCTCTGAAGAAGTCTCAGGAGTTTGGTAAATGTCTTCAATTTTCCTCTTTCCTTTCTATTTTACTTGTTTCCTAATTTCAGTCAATGTTTCAGAAGGCAATTCTTCTTCATTGTTTTCCTTGGTCACACTAGTAGGAGTATCTTGGATTGTTAAAGTTGTTCCTTTCCTCCTACTTCTCTTTGCTGAACTCCCCTCGAGCACTTCAGGAGGGTCTTGGAAGAAGTTCCTAACTAGGAATTTTTCCCATGTATCTTCCCTCTCTTTTAAATGATTTTCAACCAAGATCTTAATAAGGCCATGATGGTAGAGATGAGGTTCCACATCATCTATATTCTTTTGCATAGTAGTAGACATTTTTCTCAAACTATTAAACAAGAAGTAAGGGAGGTTGATAGTTTCATTCTCCAAGAAATTCATTAATAATCTGATATGATACATATACATGGAGCCATACCTGCCCTCGCATGTAATGAATTTCTGAATGATCAACAACAGACTACTCCACTTATCTTTTAAGGCTGAAACATGAATCCCTCATTTAAAGATTGATATGTCCATACCTGGACTATGAAGAATGACCCTCCAGACCTTTTCATCAAAGTCCTTGTTCTTAAACCATCTCTCTCCTTCTTGTGGAAGCTCTGTGGCCGTTGCAAATGATGATTCTATCACTGGAAATTTGATGTCCCCAATTTCAACTTGCACACCATTAAAATATCTTGCAAAAGTTTTTGTAACCTCCTTATGATGACCCTTGAACTTCTTAATGAACTTAAACCATCTTGCCTTCTTCAATGTGCTATGAAGCTGGGGGTATCCTTCCATGAATTTAACTCCTTCAGGCTCTGTTCTCACCATAAGACCGATTCTTCCTTCTTACTATGAAGACACCTCTGTAAATGAAAGTTTTACAGGAGCAGAATGGTTATGTGAGCGGAAAATAGAAGAGGGTTGTGGAGAAAATGTGTGGTTACGAAATGGGGAAAATACTGAGCATGAGATGAAAGAGGATTTACGGAGTAGAAACTGGTGTAAGCGAAAAATGAACCAAGGACTGTAAAACCTAGTGTGCATGGAGGCAGAGTGTCACTCGTGAAAATTATCGAAACTGAATGGAGTTTGATTTCATAAAAAGGCTACAGAGTGGAATGTCAGTGGAAGAGAGTCGTATTCAAACAACTCACGTCTACATGATTAGCCGTTTTAACAAATGTAATGAGGCTGTACGATTAAGTACGAGTTAAACTCGAAAATAGATTATGAGACCGTTAGGATTAATACGGAAGATATGGTGGAGTTAAGGGAGCCATCAAGTCAAATCATTACATGTTAAGGAGCTGGGATTTGCAAACTATATAAATTATGCTTTTGAAATGCTATTTGAAATGGTTTTTTCCATACCTTGGAATCATACCTCTTTCGTTTTGCTAACTTTTAATTGCTTGCCTCTGTAGGTGCTTTTTAGGTGTTGATGTCTTCAAAGATCTTCTCCTTCCATATCTGCATCATGATTTTATTAATTTTTGGCTAATCATTTGACTGTCACTGCAGAGTAACAGGATTAGTTGTGGAATCAACATTTAGCTGCGGAATCAAAATTCAGCTACAGAATCAGAATTCAGCTGCGAAAAATGACATTGTGAATAACATATGACTTGGCGAATGAATGGAAATGAAAAATGACTGTATGGATGATACATGGAAAGGTGAATATGAAGAGAAACTGAAAGAAATTTTATTGGCGGAATGTGGTGGCGAGATGGAGCGAAATGAAATGAAATGGAATAAAACAATCTATGAGTGAAATGAGAGATTTTTTTTGGAAAATATAGGGCGTCAGAATCTTCTGATTTTCGCCCTGTATTTTCTGTATAAGAATGCAAATCAGTGATTGATTTTCAAGCTTATACATTATTTTTTTCAGATGATGATGAAAAGAACAAACATTAGGCTGGTGGAGAAGAATGATTCTTCTTCACCAGCCTCATTGTAGAGTTATCTTGAAATATTTTGATAAAATCCTCCTTTGAGATTGGCTTATGATAAATCTTCAATCTATGACCATTTACAAGGAGAGGAGTTTGATGCTCATCAATTGTTTTGATTCTTATTGCTCCATTGCTAAAAACTTTTTCAATCTGATATTGCCCAAGCCAATGAGTCTAAAATTTACCTTGAAAATCTTTGAATTTTGAATCAAATAGCAATGCCCAATCTCCTTCTTGAAACCTTTTGTCCTTGATCTATTTGTCATGCCACTTAGCTCTCTGCTACTGAACTAGATTTGTTCTTTGAACTGCTTCTTGTCTGATCTCATCTAGTTCATTCAACTACTCCAGTCTATGCTTTTGAGCTTCTGATAGATCCATTCCCAATTGAACTACCATCTTGAAGGTTTTAACTTGGAACTCAATGGGTAGTAGAACTTCCTTCCCATAAACAAGTTCACAGGGAGTTTATCCTCTTGCTTCTTGTAATAATTTCCAAACTTTGAACTTATGAGATCTTAAAACATGTTGTCTACAAAATCAGAACTTGAATAAGAGTGTAAACATACAGCTACATAAACCAAACTACAGATGAAGTACTGAAAATGAGATTACTATCTCTGCTGTCCATCCTAATTGCAAAATTGAAATCTAATAAACTGCTGCAACTCAAACCAAAAAGTAAAGAAACTGGAAACTAGTCAATGATTTCATCCATAATCACAACATTTCGTCCATTAACTTCTAAAACTGGGTTAAGCTAAAGGCTCTGAAAATATCATCATATGGCATGAAATAAGTGACATTTAAATTATATAATTGCACACTAATGAAATCAAAGCCAATTATTTCATCTATAATCACAATATTTCACCAATTAACTTCTAAAACGGGGTTAAGCTAAAGGCCCCGAAAATATCATCATATAGCATGAAATAACTGACATCTAAACTATCTACCTACACACTAATGAAAGAAAAGCCAATTACTTTACCTATAATCACAATATTTCACTAATTAACTTCTAAAATGGGGTTAAGCTAAAGGCTCCAGAAATATCATCATATAGCATGAAAGAATTGACATCTAAACTATCTTGAACATTAAACAAATTTCACTAAGTAAAAGCATAAACAACTGAAATTGAAAACTAAAGTTTAGCAGAGGAAGTAAGTCTCAATAACACCACTTGATGCAAAAATTACACTAAGAAGCTCAAGCATAACTAGACTTAAAGACCTATTCTGAAATGCACCTATCAGTGTTAGTAAGAAATGTGACAAGCTGCAAAAACATGTAGATGATTAGAATGATCATGATCATAAGCAAAACATGAGAAATATACAATTCAAATGAGAGAAAATATACATGAAAACTATACAAAAACAAAAGAAAGACCTTAGCTACGCAGGGGCCCTCTGCATAGCTTTGGACTAGCACGTTGTTACTTCATAACATGCCCAAACAACCATGTGAAAAACAGAGTTTTGTATTATGAAACAGAGTAATATGTCTCTCAGTTACAGAACAACAAAATAACACTATAACAACAATATTAAGAACATCCTATCTGCGTTGCTAATGCTTATATTTATAGAGAAAATGGATAACTATATCTCAGAGGAATTTTTTCAACGATGGACACGTGAACATGTCAAAATCCGAGGATTTAGCCTCTCAGTTGCCATGAGCAGTAAATCTATGCAAGGTGGATGTTAGATTGCTTTATGTAGATGCCATGCAGGTGGAAAAATGGATCCACGAGTTCAGGAATAGCTTCGGGCATCTTTTACGTGCAGGAACAAAGTTCTAGTTGGCATAGAACTCTCCGTTGACCTCCCTTTGACCAGGAACTTTCCTTCCGAATCTGGCTAAGTAAATAGGACCTCATCCATGTGTGGACAATTCCTGAGCTGCCCATGTGTCTCATTCTTCCTACTGACACCTATAACCTACAAAACAATGGAAATGGCTGTGGAATTTCTAGTTAGTTGCGGAAAGTGGCTACATTCCATAGTTGATAAACAAAACCTAGATCAAATAGCACACACAATGATATAATTTGAAAATCACTCAAATACACTCTTGAAATCAACATGTAACAACTTTTGATAGCTTAGGATGCACTGACATGGGAAAATAGAAGAGCAAGGGTTTAATAAAATGCTTGGAAGAGAGGTAGTTTCGGGGCTCAACATCGTGTATGGCGTAGAAGCTATGATACCAATGGAATACGTTATATCTAGTTCGTGCATAGCGGCATTCACAGGAATGGTGGATCGCAGAGCCCTGGAAGAGAGGATCGCGCAACTAGCTGAGCTTGAGGAGGATTGATTTCTAGTTGGATTTCATTAACAAGTTCAAAAGGAGCGCGAAAATGCATGGCATGATCAGCACATCAAACTGCGCACCTTCAAGGTAAATGATTTGGTCTTGTTATATGACAGCAAATTTGATAAATTTGCAGGGAAATTTAGGATGCACTGGCTAGGGCCGTATGTCATCAAGGATATTATCAATGGTGGAGCAGTTCAACTAGTCAAATTGAATGGAGAACCCTTCCCAAGGAAGGTAAATGGTAGCTGATTGAGGCCACACACCAATGGTCCAGCTAGGTGACTATATGAGTGAAGCACAGTCTTAGTGCTCCAGGAAACTGAAAGGAAGCGCGGGACTATAAACTACACTGGCCGGGTCGTAGAGCTGCGCGATCGGGGAACTGTGTGGAACTCAAAAATGTCACAGAGCCCGCAGAAGCGCATAGGGAGCTGCACGGCCAAAGGAAAAACCGCAGAGAACAGCTAGAAAGTGACCGTTAAAGTCACTATTCATGATTTGATGATGAAAAAACGACCAAATAGAGCAGGGAGGCGGTATTTAAGTCATAATTTATGGACCAAATCTTTGAAAATCTACTGCCAATCTAGAATTAATGAATTGATTGTGGGTGGACGGTTGGACTTGAATTCGAAAATGCCTATAAATTACAAAGGGTTTCCCAGTGGAAAACACTTGTTATTTTGAGAATTGAAGTGTTGAGCTCTCATGCACACATGAATCGTGAAAACTTTGAAGCTTTGATAGCAAGTTCAACATTTGAGAAGTTTCCAAAGGAGGCACAAGAGTTTTTGAATAACATCATGTCGACATTGACTAAGACTGTAAATGTTGGGGAAGCAGTGACGACTGAAGGAGCTTTTCCAAGGGTAGCCATGGTAGCCGAGGGAGCTGCCCCGGAGGTTGTAACTACGGAAGTACCAACTGAAGTACCTAAGTCACCACGGTCGCCCAGGCCGTGGCCTACCTCGACCAAGGAGGGTCTGAAGAACAAGAAAGGCAAGCAGGCTGTGACACTGCAGCCGGTGTGTGCATCACCTAGAAAGATCCCACAGAAGGATAAGCCCACTATGCAGGAAGAGGGAAAGGTGGTTGACCTAGAGTTAGAAGAAGAGGCCGAAGAAATCCCCATGGATGATGAGGAAATTACGGTGGAAACATAGGATGTTGAGGTTGAGGGGTCTGACCCCATTTCTAAGCTATCTGAGTACATTCCTTCACACAGAGGCAAAACAAAGGTGCTGAAGGATATTGATGAGAGTAAGGTCACCCTATACACACCCCTACTGTCAGAGAAAATTGTCTTTGAGGGACTGCGCTTGGGGCATGTCAACCTTCTAAAATTGGAAGACTGTGATTTAGTTGACATGGAGCATTTCCCTCATTTAGCGACAGACCAACTTATGCACCGTGTCTTCCACAAAAACACTTGAGTGATTGCTTTGGAGATGAGGAAGTGGTTGAAAGGCGTTGACAATGTAGGCTTGCTAAACCTGTTGTGGGTGCTGCATTACAATCGCACACCCATCACGATTATCGTGATCAAGCAGGTTCTGTGCTTGGTGCACGATGGGTGTCTATGGCTGGAGGTTCCGATACCCATAATTGACATGTTGATCCATAGGATCACACAACTGCCACACTCAAGAGAAAATTCAGCCATGGCATTTGGCGGAAAGGCCGACGAGCATGCCCATGTTGAGGTGATGAAGGAAAAATTCAAGCTAGTAAAGAAGCCGCATGGCTATGCCATCACAAGTATCTGTGACCCCGTGGTCAAAGTGGTGACATAAATCTTGGCAAGAAAGGTCACGAGGAAGTGTCACACAGATGAAGTGTCGACACTAGTGATAGCCTTGGCAACCCAATGTGCGGAGGGCATAGAGTTTAACTGGGCGCACTACCTCTGTAGTGAATTCCTTGCAAACTGCCGCAAGGCGCAGGATCATAGTAAGACATTCCACTATGCATGGCTACTGTTGTCCATAGTGCTGGTTACATGGGAGCTACCTGGGGATACCCAGTTTCCTCCAATTGCTCCAAACCTACCGGAAGCAGTGAAGTTCACTCCACTATGGGCTACGAAGGACCCCCAGTGGATCAAGGACAACAAGATCTTCTGGATCTTGATGGAGGTGATCATCCATATGGCCATCAACCGCAAGGCACAATTGTCACCAACTAATTTTGATAAGCTGCAGGAGTACGTGGAATTCAAGGCTGACTTCCACCATGTCTCAATACATGCACGAAAGGACCTTGAACAGGAGTGGCATGACCTCCCATAATTGGCCACAGATGATGCGATTTCAGTGGTCCTTAATAGCTGGCCGATAGATTGGGCACTGTTGTGGACTTGACATCAGGATCTAGCAAGTCCACCGCACATCGAAAGAAGGAAGAAGTCAAGCTAAAGATGGAATAGTTGGATGTGAAGAAAAGAAAGGCGGTCAAGGATAAGACCAAGGCAGAGCATGCTGCCGCGAAGTAGATGGGTGGGAAAGCAGAGGAAAAGGAGTGCGGCTCTAACCGGAGTTAGAAGTCGCCTTCCCCGGAGATAGAAGAAGAGGACGAATAGATAGAGCAGGAAGGAGCGGACCCGAGACGACTTTGTTCCACACCAAGTGCAACAAAGATCTACAAAAGGTAGGGTCGTAGAAGAAGTCCAAGGCTAGCAAGATGTCTCTCGACCCGATCACCCTAACAGAGGGGGACTTGAAGGAAATAGGTGATATGGTGAGGGATGCCACCGCAGAACTGTTGCAGCAGTTCGAGGAGCAACAACAACAGGCTTTGGGTGCTATCCAGAAGGGTCTGCGCGATTTGTAGATCCATGCATCACAAGGTACAAACCAACGTGACGTCAACTAGTTTGGTGCCTGGCACCTCTGAAGCCGTAAGGATGCTACACACATGGAATCCCTAAGCAATAGTGCTGCCAAATGGAGCATTGAATACAGATATAGAAGTTGACAGGCCCGCTGTCAGCACCCTCAATGGAGTTGGACTTAACTTGGTCGTGCTTCCCAGTGAGGTGCTTCACCTTTTGCAGGATGGCATGATCGCGGAACTATAGGCTCGCGAATAGCGCGCGTTAGAGGTAATCAGTGAGAAGATAATCAACAATGCCCAAATGGATGTACAGGGAGACTCTTCCATTGACTCGTGAAAGACCTTATGGACAAGAGTCAGCATATGGCTAAGGTCATGGCTGAGGCATGCAGATCAGTCCTGGAGCTGGACATTCCTGAGGCTGAGCCAGTAGATGTGCGGGTTCGAAAGCTCGATGCTGGAGTATGCGACACACGCATAGAATTGGAAAAGGTCTAGTTGGAACTGTTGCAGTTGAATGCCCAGCCTTCGACTCTGCCAAAAATCAGAGAGCAGCATGAGTTAGCTGTGAAAGACGTCATAGCAGTAGTGGACAACGTAGTAAAGGACTGCACGACACTCTTTGAGCTGTCGCTCGGGGTGGCCACCAGCTTGCAAGAAGACCCCACTATGCAAAGGCTTGAAAAATAAGCGCGGGAGTTGCAGCAGTGCTACGATGAAGTTAAAGCGACAACGCGCATTGTTGCCATCACGCAGATGTTGGTAAAGCTGCAGGAGCCCAAGGCTTTGAAAGTGCAAGTAGATGCAGCTCAGTACAAGGAACCAGTGCTGAAGGTTCACTTACAACCTTGGTTGGATGAGGCCTATTTGATCACGACCACTATTAAAGGCAAGCTGGCTAGTCTGTAGAAGACTCAGCAGAAAATTCAGTCAGGCGGCTCTGGGCCATCAACGGAGTAGCTGGTCGAGGAGATGAAGCAGGCGGCAACATAGTGTACCGCCAAAGTTGCAGTAGTACAAGTCGAGCTAGGAGGTCATCGTGACAAGATCTCAATGCCAGCCAAGTGACTCGAGGTGAGTCAGCATGTTTGTGTTGGGGTTCTGTTGGAAACGGGTCCCCTAGGGTCATTTTTGGGACTAAAAGCCTGAGTTTGGGGCAAAAATCTCGAATTTTTTATAAAGGAATGTAAAGCCTCCACATTTTGTGGTCGCGGAGTGCAAAGATATAAAGAGTCAAAAAGGGTTTCTGCCCTTAGTTTAGATAGCTTTGTTGGCTTTAGAGATCTGCCCTTGGTCCGCAGACCATGGGATTGTATAAAAAGGGAGTCTTAGAAGAGTCTAAGGGGAGGGAAGAGCTCTAACTAAGCTGAAGTCTGTGAAGAGCTAAGAGCGAGAGTCTTTGCATAGGAAGAGGCTCTACAGCTGAGTGCACAGAGGCCTGGGGTAGAAGTCCGCAGCTGAGTGCGTGGAATCCTGCAGCTGTGTGCATAGGGTAGATAAAGTCGATATTGGGAATCTGAATCATCAATAAAGAGAAGTATTTTGAAATTACTGTGTATTTTTCCTCTGTGGATCGCATGCGGTTATGTCATGTTAAGTTCTGGGTTTATGTTATAATGCTAATTTGATGTGCAAATGTATATGTTTCTATCTGTTATATGAATGCAAATAAGGATATATGTTTACGTGAAGATAATCTTAATTGCATGTTAAAATTGGCGAACACTTAAGGTAATTCAGGAAATTATACAATAACGCAGTAACACAGGCGTGTAAGTACCTGAGCCATTGGTTAGGGTTGCGCGAAGGATGATTGTATACCTTCACGAAGGTTCTAAGAGACGAAAGAGAAAGTACATCGATAAGCCCTAAAGGCTTATCAATCTGCACGAAGGAAGGGTTAAAGGTATAAAACCGACATCACAACCATCTCATAGTGCGAAAACTTGGTTTTTGCATCCCCCCATACTACTTCGAGTCCACGCTCCATGGGTTGATGCCGAAAGGGCCAGTAGTGTAGGGATTTGCTTGGATGACTAACATTGGATGTGGGTCAGGGCCCATCAAGCCAACAATATTAACTAAATAATCAAACACAATAAACATTTTTTACAATTGTACATTGTTTAAAATAAAACTAAATATTATATATATAACCAAGTATTTTAATAAAATATAATTTCATTTAAAAGTTAGACAAATATTAAAAATATTAGATAAGATTATATAAAATTCATTATAAAAAAATAATAATTTTAATTTTAAATAACTAAATTAATATATAAATATTTTAAATAAAAAAATCAAAATAAAATAATTTATTATTTTAAAATCAAAATAAAAATAAAATAACTAACTCCTTTGTCAAGGACTCCAATCACTTCATTAATGAGATCAAACACATAAAACTAGACCATAATGACATTTTGGTGAATTTTGATGTAAAATATCTCTATACCAATATCCCCATAGACGAATCCATGGAAGTAGCCCACAAAATCATTGATCCTGACACAACTAAATTAGTAGAAATTTTTCTAAGATCCACCTTTTTTAGCTTTAGGGATGATATATATGAACAGACTTGTGGTGTGGCCATGGGATCACCTCTATCCCCATTATTGCCAATTTTTTCATGTAACATTTTGAAGCCAAAGCCATTGAGCCTTCCCCTTTAAAACCTAAACTTTGGAAAAGATATGCCGATGACACTTACATCATGTGGCCTTATGGAAAAGAAAAAATTGGACAAATTCCTAGAGCACCTTAACAGTCAATCATATTCGATCAAGTTTACAATGGAAGTGGAAGAGAATGGAAGTGTTCCCTTTCTTGATATCCTAATCAAGAGAAACGAAGATGGATCAATATCTCACTAGGTCTATTGCAAGAAAACCCACACATAGCATTACATGCATGCCAACTCTCACCATCATCTTGCTCAGAAACTTGGAGTGCTCAACACTCTAGCTACAGGGGCGGTACATATCAGATCATGATCATTTTGATCAAGAAAAGAACCACCTCTTGGATGTTTTTGAAAAGAATGGATATAGAAGATACCAAGGAATCAAAGCTTTCAAAAAAGTGGAGAATACTAAAAACAAACAACCAATGGATGATAGTGCGGACAAGGTTCACCTACCCTACATTCTAGGTAGCACTGATAAGATTTCACACATTTTAAAAAAGAATAATATAAAAACCACTTTCAAACCCTTGAATATGATTAGTAGATGCTTGAAATCAGTAGAAGATCCCATTGATCCTAAACGCCACAAAGGGGTTTATTTAGTTCCGTGTTCGTGTGGTAAATCCTACATTGGTGAAACAGGTTGTTCTATATTGACTAGGATTCAAGAACATGCCACTAACATCAAACATAACCATTCCAAAACCTCAGCTCTGGCCAAACACTCTAGTAAAACTAATCATCACATTTGCTTAGAAAACTCCCGTGTTGCGGCCAAAATAGACCATTATCACCATAGAAAATTTAGAGAAGCTATTGAAATAGGAAAACACCCCAATAATCTTAACCGCGATGACGACTGGAAAATAAGTGATAATTTGATTCCTACACTAACTGTGGTCTCTACCGTCTCCTAGGACTCCCGCCCCAACTATCTCGTGACCTCCTCATGGTTCAACCTATCCCTAATATCATTGTATTAACATTTGAATAAATAACATTAATCAAGAACCCTACCTTGCCTTCAATCCCTAAAAGAACTTTTAGCAAGGTTAAATTCCAATATTTTTTATTTCCTCGGTTAACATTAAAATTTAGGAAAATCCTGAACAATTTATCTTAAAAATTATTGATTAATAAAAATTCAATTAGTAATATTTAGAAGACACATTTAGTTTTATTATTATATTACGTGTTTTAATTCTTTTGCATTACTTATAACATTAATCTTAATACATAATATATTTAACATTAATAATCCTAATGTTAGCAAAATTAATTAATACAAAAACTTTTTTTAATGGGAAAATAACAATATATCATTTAAAACATTATAATACTATAATGTCACATAAAATCATATTAGTAGTAACATTAGGTATTAATTAATGTTATTAAAAATAACTAATACTAAAACTTTTAATTAATAACATATTAATATTATAATATTACATGGTATTTGATAATAAAAAAAATTAATTAATTAAACTAAATTTATTTCTTAACAACATCAAAACTGTCGGCTACTTACGTTACCAACCCAATTTCTCCTCTATTTATTGCCCCAACATTATAAACGTCGATACAATAAAACATGAATGCGATGACTCCGGAAGACATCAATACACAAAATGCAGATCGCAGAAGCCTAAAATCTATAATTAATTGATTTTGTTAAACGTAATTTGTTTAAAAGTTTTATATGAAATTAATTGGTGGAGTATCGTGTAAAAGCATAATATTCAAATCTCATAGATACAAACAAATAATATAAATATAATATATAATAATATAATATAGAATATAAATTAATAAAAAAAAAATAAATAATTTTTTGTGTGTGTTGTAAATTGGGTTTATTGGTCTTTTACAATTACAATTGTTTGGTTGTTGTTGATATACAATGGTTCACACTTGGAGTCACGAAGGCACTTAGGGTTCTTATTAGGTGTCTTGATCCTCACTAGTTTTCAGTCTCAAAATGAACGCTCTGCAAGGAATACCCTCCTTCCGTAATGTGTGTGGCAGGAAAAGTGCCTTCAGGAACGCATCAAGGAGATCAATCAGACGATAGTTTTTCTCCTTTTGACCTACCGATTTTAGGAGCACAATGGCAAGCCACTTTGAAGGTAAAATGTATCCCTAAAGCCCTTCAAAACCCAAAATTCATCATTACTCGAAAATGTTTGGAAGACCATCAGAAGAGGATGAAGGATCATGTGTTTATTTGCAAATTTATTGGAGGTTGGCTAATGGAAAAGGAATTGGAAAGGTGGATCTTGTAAAACTCGTAGCCGAAAGGAGAAATTGATTTAAGATTGGGAGCAAAAGGGTTTTCACTTTAATTTTCTCAAATTTAGAGGACAAACTAGGGTTTTCGAAGGTGGTCCTTATTTTTATAACTATGCAAGTTTATACATTCATCACTGGGAAGAATTCTTCAACCCAAATAAAGAATATTTTTTGTCAGCTCCAGTATGGGTGAGATTATATTCTTTACCTATTGATTTTTGGATTATTGAATTTTGGAAGGTATTGGTAATGTTCTAGGTTGTTTTGTTAAAATGTCTGAAGTTACCCACCGTAGATAGAATATGTCTTATGCCCGCCTCTGTATTTACATGGATATCTCCCACTCATTACCGGAATCCATATATCTAAACTATTAGGGTGAAATCTGGTCTCAGCTTTTGGATTATGAACACGTTCTTTCCGCTGTAAACTTTGTCATGAACATGGTCATTTATTTTGTAACTACCCAAGTACGAAGAAGGACCAAGAGAATGTTGGGTCGATGGGATCTAAGGGTTTTACAAAGGTATCTATGAGAAAGCGAAACCCCCAAACTTGAAATCAAGTGATGCAACATACACTCATAGATAAGAACGTTTTTGAGGTCTTAGAAGATATGGATGAAGATCATGGAACATAGGTGCCAAATGAGGTGAATATGTTAGAACAAGTTTCGAAGGATCCAATAGAGAAACCACCTCCAAAGTGGAAGTTTCCTTAAAGAGAAGAGAAAGCATCATCTGATAATTTTTTCTTAGATTTTTCAGGGATTGAGGAGGTGGCACAACTATCAAAAATACCTCTCGGGGCTCTCACTGATGAAGAAAGTTTGTTGGTAGGAATTCTTAATGAGTGGGATCAACAGGATTTGGTAGAACTATCTAAGGCCCAATGAGATCAATATGAAGTAGCATTCATTGACTGGAAAACACGTCAAAGGCACAATTCGAAGGAAAAACATAGTATTTACTCAGTGCATGAACTCAAAGAGAAAGACAAGGATTTGCTAATTAAAAATCTGGTGAAAGAACATAAGTGTAAAGGAGGAAAAAAAAAAAAAAGGATGTTGGGGAGGAGATGATTAACTCAGGACAAACTAATGTAATGCCAACATACTTCCCACTTTCTCAAAAACATGTATCATGGAGTTTCTTTCATGGAATATGATGGGTTTAAACATCCTCTTTTGGTTGTTTGTTTAATCTTGGTATTATCCAGGTCTCTGTGGAATATTTATTTCCCTCTTGGCATGGAAACTCCTCCTGTATGCCCTCTATGGGCGTGGGAACAATGTACACAACACACTCAAGTTAAAATGTGTGTTATTTATGCCATTTGTCCTTCCAATGCTACAACATGTCATGGAAATAAAAGTATGGAGGCTAGGTAGCAACCAACGTCCTCTCACCATAAATGTGAAGGGTTGGTGGAATTTACTGGAGGCTCCACTTATATTTATGTTATCATGTTCATATGTTTTTTGGTAGCTATGGGTGAGGTTTACTTCTAACGTTTGGTTCATACCTTTGATCATTTCAGAGATGTTCAACAGGAGGTCATTAATGGAGGTCTGCATTACGAGAGGAATGTTTTTCTTGTATTTATGTTTATTTGGATTCAGTTATTGTCGATGTTTTTGTCCCTTCCAAAACTATTAAAAGATGATGACGACACTAGAATAGTTTAGTCTAAGTCGATTGCTCGAGGTATGCTCTCTTCATGTGGCAATATGGCGCAGTCTTGTTTCTTCTCTTGATGTATAGGCTACATGCTTTGGTTTTCCCTGTTGGCTTATGTATGTAAATGATATTAAATTTGGAACTTTGGTTTTGATAGTCAACCTCTTTGAAGCTCATATGCTACCCATATAAAACTTTTATACAAATTAATAAAATCCTCTTGTACTAGCTTAAAGAAAACATCTTTTTTAAATATGAAAAATTAAAATAATGTTATAATTTAGTAAACCACACACATTACTTTTATTAAAATTTTGTATAGAAATTTCAATTCATATTATCTAAATATTTAAATTGCATTCTAATAAATAAATAAATTTAACATTGCAAAAATGCCTAATATATTTATTTTATACAATTTCAACAATTAATATATACAATTTCAATTTTAAACAAAAAAATATTTATACTACATCGTTGAATATACTTAAATGATTTCTCATATGTTATTATAATTAAAACTTAATTTATATTAAATAAAAAAATAGTTTAATTTTAAATTTCGAAAAGTATATAAATTAAAAAAATTGAAAAAATTTTTCAAATTAATCATAATAATTTTTGTTCATATGCGATTAATACTAAAAAAACTTTCTTTTTTTATAAATAACAAAAATCTGAATTTATGATTTTTGTATCATATGCCATTAATCTAAAAAAAACTTTCCTATCTTTAAAAATAACAAAAATCTGAATTTAAAAATTCAAAAATTAATTACAAAATATAATTTCTCGTGCATTTTAGCCTAGAAATTCACACAAAACACTCCACCATCTCCACCATAGATAAAAGACAATTATTTAAAAACTTCATTTTATATACAATTTAATAATGATGGAAGATGTAATTATCTATAAATTTAAATAAAAGCAAATGAAACAATTATTAAAAAAAACTTTCCTATCTTTATAAATCACAAAAATCTAAATTTAAAAATTCAAAAATTAATCATTAAATGTAATTTCTCAAACCATCATTAAATATAATTTCTCAAACAATATTTAGTGCATTTTAGGTTAAAAATCCACACAAAACACTCCACCATCTTCACCATAAAAAAAGGACAATTATTTAAAAAACTTCATTTTATATACCATTTGAAATTGAAATTTAATAATCAAATGGAAAATGTGATTATCTATAAATTTAAATGAGAGCAAATAAAACAATTATTTAAACAACTTCATTTTAATTTTATGCAATTTGAAATATAGTAATGATGGAAAAAGGGATGATCTATAAAATTAAATGAAACCAAAATAAAAAAATAGGTTTATTCCTTTATTTGTATTATCCGTACGACCAATCTATCCAAGGTCTTCGCCCCCAAGTAAAGAGAACTGTCAAAGGCTTCGCGCCCATATTGTATCTTTAATATTATTAAAACACTGTTAATCCAAATTTAATTTATCAAAAAATTATATTTCTGGAATGATGTCTTCACCACGTAAATCTTCAGTCATCTATAATGTATTTGTAATGTTATTAAAATATTTGGATTTGTAATGTTATTAAAATATTCCGAGATAAATTTCAGTATATCTAAGGATTTGGGTTGGGCTTCTAGAACGAACTCATGGTTGACGCGACTATTAATTATTTAAATAATAATTATGGGTGCCTATTATTTTAGTGACATTTAAAAGTATTTTATTATTAAAAATATTTTAATTAATTATATTAGTTTGAATATTAAGTGAATTAATTATTATGCTTATTACTCATTCAAACTTTTATATGGATGGTATAATAAATGACAATTTTTTAATAACAAACTTTAGTAGCTAAATTATTTAAATCCATGTTACCATCTGTCCCACACTTCCTAGCGAATATTTCCACATGTCCATAGTTGTGGGTGCTATGAAGTCAAAGGATTGAGCCCCAAGTAATGACACGCAATTTTCTTCTCACGCACGTATAATGTATGTATTATATATTTTAGATTGCGAGATGTGTTTGATCAATCATGTGTGGGGTTGATTACTTATAAATTATATTTATGAAGAGTACCTCATGGATGAGCTTATTTTCTCCCTTATTTTATCATTATATTAACATTACCTCCTCTATAAGGTACAAGTAAAGTTTGTTTTATTTAAAATATTATTTTTAGTTTATTTTTCAATAAATATGAATAAAAGAAATAAATTTGAAAATAATCAGGAAAAGAATAAGGTTATATTTTCCCTTATGCATTAATGATTTACCTACTCTATCATAAGTTTATAGTCTCTAAAGATTTGAATATATTTTAATCCACATTTCTTTACATCTCTTAACAACATACAAAGTGTTGTTGGTCTTTTCTCCTCACAAGGAAAGAAAGTCTTGTGGGAATAAGAAATATGCTCCTGATTTTTATAGAGGTGATATTCCTCTCTTGATAGATGGAAGATTCTGCTTCTATCCTTAAACTAATGTGATGCAAAGCCTACAAACTCAAACCACAACTAAACAATAATGAATAGAAACTCAAATTCTCATAAACAAAGACTTTATTCATGAACATGAATTCAAACCTTGTTGTTTGCCTCAAAAACTGAGTTTGATTCCTTTTAATAATTGGAGAAGGAAGACTCTAGAATAAGAGAAAATTCCCCACGAAGATGAGAGGAAGTCTCTCAATTTTAGAAATTTTTTGAGTAAAGATAATTCTAGGATTTTTCTAGGGAGATGAATTTTTTATATTTTACATAATTCCATATTTTCTAGGAACATAGAAAATTTACATTTTTTCACAGACTTCTATTTAGAAATTAAGTATAGTTTTATTTTTTAGGAAGATGCCCCTACATTAGACTCCCAGGGAGACAATAATACATTCATGTAGCCTATTTCTGGAGTTCTTCAATACTGGTACCATATTTGGAAACTTTTGTCGTTGTCATCCAAGTGGCATCTTCGACTAGTTGATTCTTCCATTTGATCAAGTATTGAAAATGCTTAGTGTTTCTCTTAGCCACCCTTTTAGCTACTATTGATTCAATCTATTTTGATGGTGTTGGAGGTAGATGCTTCTCCATTCGATAATTTGAATTCCATCACGAACATGTGTATCTATAGAAACATTTGTTGGTTCCTTAAAGGGGTATATATATGAAACATTAAATATTGGAGAAATGCCAAATTCTTCTGGAATTTCTATTTCATAAGCATTTGAGGAGAATTTCCTTAAGACTTTGCATCTCCTAATCTTTTTAACTTTCAATTTATTATACTCCTCTTTAAGAAATAGTTCTTTTCGAAGATGTGCCATGATCAATTCCTCGTAAATCTAAGTTATAGTTGTTAAACTTTAAAATTTTAGGTGTCTTAGACATTTTTGATGGTGCTGAATCCATTTCCACCATCAAAAACACGATTCAAACACTACCTCTACAATATCTTTTGAATTTTTTTCACCCAGATTCCGACTACTTTTGGCCGTCTGGGCAATTCCTCTGCCTCCTTAGATGACTCCATAATTTGGCCCCCCTTGTGGTTCTTGTGGTCTGTTCCTCACGTCTTACATGAGAGCATTGGAGGTGGCTGTGATGTTTGCATTTATTTGTCCCCATGTACAATAATGTAGTAAATCTTCATGTATGTTTGTTACCTATGATGTTTGTAATGGATCTTTTTTTTTTTTATATATTATTTTCTCCCTAATATAATTACTATTTTTTTAAATTAAAATTA
>APFE031212964.1:76421-147250 GCA_000404065.3 Pinus taeda | reverse complement strand
CAATGATGAGGCTCATTATTTGCTAAGCCTTAGGGCTCTATCAGTCTACCTTTTATTCTGCCCTTCAGTGTCTCCACAAAGGTGTACAATTGACCTTTGCACAACACTAACCCATGGTCCAGGTGCTTTCGCGCAACTATGAAAATGTATTGTATAGATCCCCAAGTTATCTCAAGAGTTTTACTTATCTTACTAATCAATCACAGTTAGCACCACGTAAACTGATATCCTTACTTGTGTTCAATTAACTGATACAATCACATATATGCGCGCATCAAATAAACATTGTAAATTAAACCCAAAACACAATATAATCAAATGCATTAACAGGAAATAAATATATAGTTATTGCAGAATACTTCTATTTATTGATATATTCTATTTTAATGCAGACTCTATCTGCCCTGCACACACAGCAGTAGGGGTCCGCACATTCAGCTGCAGACTTCCACCTTAGGCCTCTGTGTACTCAGCTGCAGGGCCTTTACCTATGCTAAGACCCGAGAACACTTAGACTTCTCCACTCTACTTTGCTACTTTTTTCCTTTCTTCACTTTTCAAACTACTTAGATCTTACCTACTATACACTCCCATGGTCCGCGAACCATGGGTGGATCTTTACAGCCGACTTGACACTTTACAAAATAAGGGTGGACAAACCTTTATGACGCTTGATACCTTCACGCTAGTGACCACAAAATGCGGAGACTTTAAAAATTTATTACAAAATTATCCCAAAACATGGGATTTTAGCCCCAAAACTGCTCTTGGGGGAAACCGTTCCCAATAGTTTACCTCTTCATGTTTGATTTCTTGTAGAAACCCCTTGCCACTAAGTAAAAATAATTTAGGATTATTCTCCTCTGGTACACTTTCATCTTTTAAGGGAAAAAATGTATGCTTTTCACCATCCTTGTCGAAAGTATATGTATAATTCCTTCCATCATCTATTTCTTTTCTGCCATATTCCAAGGGCCTTCCTAATAGCACATGACATACATGCATATGCATAATATCACGTAACACTTTATCTTTGTAGTGTCCTATATGAAACTCTACTTCATATTTCTCATTAACTATTACATGATGTCCCTTATGCAACCATGATGTAGGGAGTGGGATGCATGGTTTTCTTTAGTTTTAACTTTTCTACCATTTCTGTAGATACTATAATATCGACACTCCCACTATCTATAATAACTTTACAACATCTTCCCCTTGATTTACAAACACTTTTAAATAATGTTTTTCTTTGTGTGGGTTCCTTTACTTAAACATATTTTAATAAATTTATTTTCAACATTTAAGATTATCTAGTTTCTAGTGCATTCTCATGTATATAGGATTTTATACTTTCTATATTAGTGTGTGCAATATGTGTGCTTCCTTGACTAGAAGACTTCTGTGGTCACTCATTATATTTATGACCAATTGTATTGCATGTATAACATCTAACTATAAAAGTTCTTCCTATACCTTGTTGATATGGCCTTTGTCCTCTAAAACCTCCTCTTGACAATGACATTAGATGATAGGAAATGTTGCCTCTTGAAAATGATGCTAGCTGATAGAAAGTGCTACCTCTTGATGATGATGTTGACTAATAGGAATTGCATCATTCTCCTATTTGGATGGGAAATATTTTGCTTGATTGTCATTTTCGTCTTACCATATTTTGTCCCCTTACTCTCTAGATTTTCTTCCTTTCTTTTAGTGTCAGCCTTTGTAGCCTTCCATCAGTGATCAAACATGCTCTTACAAAGTGGTCTTAGGGTGTCAAAGTCAGATTTTGTTATTTCAGTGAGTCTTCAAGTAAAATTGGGTCACTAGGTATTAGGTCTAGGATTGTTTTCACTCCTTCCAAAGTTTTCCAAGTATTGGTCCATGTCACCTTTTGGGTGAGTGTATCATCATTCAAAGAGTTGTCATGATTATTTCAAGTTCCAATGGGTCATTTTACACCTTATTTGTGCTTCAGTTGTGCTTAGGTAAGGCTCATTTCGCTCTCCTAGGGTTTTGAAGGTAACTTCTCTTGGATGGTTAAATCATCAGCAAAAATTGTATCTTGATACTCATACACCTTCTCCTATCCTTGATATACCTTCTTAAACACCTCCCACCACTGATATCCCTCAAATTCATCATTTTCCCACAAACTCTAGCCTATTGCTACAATTTGACACTTTTCTAGGTTAGGCATGTGTTTTTCCCTTTTGGACCCCTTCCCCTCACTCAATACTTGAAATTCCACTTTCCATTGCTTCCTAACATCCCTCCATACTTCCAAAAATTTTCTCAAGAATTTAGAAGCCCCTCATCCCCTTCATTTCCCTTCATTTCTACAAATCCCCAATTCCACACATCGGGATAGGTTTTATTCAAATGATATTTCTAGGAAAGAAAAGATGAATTTGAAAAAAGTGAGAGAGGTCTTTGTCTACCATAAACCCAAGAAGAAAAACCTCATTCAGGCTTTACACAAGTCTCATAGTTTGGGAGAAATTGCCAAAACATCATTTGCCTCAGGAGATTCGATGCACTTCTGTAGTGACATTGGGAAAATCAATCTTTCTCCTAGCTAGAGTGACCAAATGACTTGCATGATGAGTCAAATGATAATTAGACACAGATATATTTCCAATGAGCTATCATGAGCTTAATTTGGAGTTAAGGAGGACCTCCAAACATTGATTGAAACAACACTCTGCATTTTGGCAGCCTCATTTGCACATTTTGACTAGTCTTGGGAGATTGAGATTTGGACAGGGAAAATGAGATCCAAATTTAAATATTCAAGATATTATGGAAAGTAGACTTGAAAATATTTCCAACAAGCTATCCCAAGCTCAATTTGGACATAGGGAAGGCAGTTGAAATTTGGCTTGAAGTGACATTGCGCGTTCAGAAGGTGGCGTTGTGCGTACAAGCTGAGCGCTATGCGTAGGGTGTTTTCGACAGTGAAAAATAACACTTCAATGCACGTTCAAGAGGGAATTTCATGTTGAGCAAAAAGGACCAAAAAATCCCTCCAGCATCATAAAAGCTTCCAAAATCACCCTCTCATTCCTCAAACAAGTAAGTGTCCTCACTATACCTCACCATTGATTTGCAATTGAAGTGTTTAAAGATAATTTACTATGGCATATGTAAAACCATAGATTCTTCCCTAGTTATACCCTAGAAACCCTAATTCTTATTATTCCTGCCATCATCTATCACTAAAGCCCAAAACCCCTCCCCTATATCACTCCATAACATTTTATATCCCTTTGTCCTTCATCCCATAAGCAATACTTCAAAAAAAAGGACCCAAGCCCCTCTCCCTCATTTTCATGATTCATATCCTCTCATTCATTTTCTAGCCCACCAAATTCTTCACAAGGTCATCTTTCATTCCATTATTACTAATCACTCTTGCTCACCCCCTTCATCCCTTTTCTAGGAGTGCACAACCTCAAAATTTGCAAACATGGACAGAGGGGACAAAGACTATGAGGAGGAGGAAAACATTGACAGTGACAGTTCAATAGATAGACCTAGGCATTAGAGAAAACCACACAAGGGGGGCAGAATTATCAGGGAAGAGCCATCAAACCATAGAGAGTTGCAGGCTTCTCATTTGGCTGTCACTTGTTTCCAGCATCTAGGGTGCTATGAGTTCTGTGAGAAGGTAGAGAAAGTTCAACACCATCTTGAACTCACCAGGCTTTTTGTAGCCAATCTTCGGGACAAAAAGGTGACTCTTGCTGGGGTGACATTTATAGTTTCACCCTCCATTATTATGGATGCGACCAGGATTCCAAATGTGGGAGAGAAATGGTAGAAGCCATAGGACTTGGATGAACACTATTATGAGCCTTACATCAAAACTAGGTACAAAAATGAAGAAAAAGGCTTTTTCCTTTCAGGTTCCTTGAAGACAAGTATGCCCCCATGATGAAAATCATCATGAAATATTTCACTTGTGAGGGCAGGTTTTCTAGACTGTACACCTATCACATTAGGCTTCTCATGCATTTTACTAGGGTGAGGATGTTAAACCTCCCTTATTTCTTGTTCAGGAATATTGAGAAGATCACCTACTTTGTACAGAAAAAGCCATACCCACAACAGATGAGTACTCTCTACCACTATTCCTTGATCAGGATGATTGTGCTTCATCATATTAACCTCCTCAACATCTCCTGGGAGATATTTATTTCTCATGACATCTTCAGGGGTCCTTAAATTCCTCCACCAGTGTCTCAAGAATCAAGAGAACCTTCAAGCAGTGCTCAAGTGAAGAAAAATGAGAAGGCCAAAAAGACTAGAGCTACTGAGGTGCTTGGGACCTACAAGACATACCAGAGGGGCACAAGAAGATTGTTTTCATTTTATAGGCAAGTGTTTTCTCCACTTGGCGTGGAAAGGACCTTGCCATCTTCATCCACTCATAGGAAAATACTTCCTCCACAGGGTGTGGAAGGGGCTTTTCCTTCTTCATCGACATAGCAGGTATAGGTGCAACAACTACATAAAGGGAAAGAAAAGATGTAGGTGGAAGATCTTGATGATGAGGAAGAAAGAGACTTTGATTTGACAGATCATGATGAGTCAAAGCAACATTATATTATTCATGGCATGGAGACAATTGACTTGGAGGCTCAGGTTGAAGCAACAATAAATGGCATCATCATATAGGAAAATGAGGCTCAAGTCCAAGAATTCATGGACAATTTGTAGAGAGCCAAGTAAGTCATCACATATTTGGAACAAGATAATAAGCAGTTGAGTGACAGGTAGGTCTTCATGGAGTTGGAACTTCTCAAGGTAAAACGACAAGGTGACAAGGAGGCACAAGTCACTTCGTCTCCTATTGAGAAGGAAATTGAGGATGATAGAGAGACTTGGCTTGAGAGATTCAATTTGAACCTATAGAAGCTATTGTAGTAGGCCAATAGGGACAAACAGATGATCAAGCACATGGCCTACCATTACAGGACCTGAAACAAAATTTGCAACATGAGGATAAAAAAGATGAAAGCTAGGCTAAGGCGAGCTCTAAAGGGAAAAAAAGAGGAGGATAGGCTTAGGTTGCTTGCTAAAGCTTCCTTGGATCATCAAGATTCTTGATGGTGGTGCTGCTCACCAATTTTTGTCAGGTTTGGAGGAGATTTTTCTTTTTTCAAAATTTGGAAATTGCACACATAGAAAATCTGTCTCAATGCGTAGCGCCAACTTTTCCTAGGGGCACCCAATGGAAAAATGACTTGCAGTTTTGGATTCAGAGCAATGCATACATGCACCCTATGGATTTTCTAAGTTTTTGAGGTAGAATTGGTCCACCAAAAGGTCAAAAAACACTCTAAAAATGACCTTTCTCCCCCTTTTTGGATATACAGAAGCAGTCTTGGGAGAATCAACGTTTGAGGGGTCAAATGAGCTTCAAATGATGAAATTCTAGGTGTTTTGGAAAGTATACTTGAATACCTTTCCAATGAGATATCATGAGCTCAATTGGGATGTTAGGAAGGCTTCCAAAAAGGACTTGAAAGTGGCATTACGCGTTGAGCCAGTGGCACTGCGCGTAGGGAAAATTTTGCATAGGATGGCTATTTTTCTATGTTTTGACTGTGTTCATGGATTTTCTCTCATGGAGGATGATTATTGATGTAAATGATGACTTGGCTTGTAAATATGATGGATAATTAGTAGTAGAGGGTAGAATAATTAGATTAAAAGTCAATTTGAGCTTAAATGAATCAATTTTTTCACTTTTAGAGGCAACTTGTTAAAATGCCTATCTTCCAATTTCTTTTTCAGAGTTGTTAAGATTAGCTTCTCATATTATGGATTCGATCCCTGAGGATGGGAGGAGGTTGAAACAATTCCTATATCTTCTTCTTCTTTCTCATTCTAGAGGGTTGGACTTAGCTGGATGCTTATGCCTTGATTGTACATCATTTTGTAGCAGTTTAGCAGGGGATTGATAAAAATTGCAGCTATTTCTTTGGGATCCATGTGGTTTGGAGTTTAGTTCAGTTTCTTCTCTTGCGATCATATTTAATATGTTTTTTGTACTTCATTAATCATATCATTGCTTCTAAGTGAATGTTTCAAGTTTTATAGGCAGAATTCATAACATCACTGCTCTGCTTTGGGGAAATATTCACCATTATATGCTTTCTACAGTTTAGGAAGGATCCATGGTAATCACATGCTCTTCCTAGCTTCTCACTAGTCTTAAAACACCTCACCCATCAAGCCCTAGAGTGGTAAACCTTATGCGTACCTTGCCCCATTGAACACCTTGGAATTTTTACCTAATTCCCTAGCCCTAATTGTCTGGCTCCTCCTGATCCAACAAAACTCCTTCAAAATCAAATCAAACCTTGTGCTACTATACCTAGCTTTACCCTGGCATTGCCTTAGGGACCTAACATTTTATCACCTAGATTGAACCTTAGGTCCCTATAATACTAGTGATTACCCCATTACTTTTTTATTGTATCCTTTATTGTCATTGTTGTGACCCTATTGTTCCCATATTGTTATTATTGTGCACCCCAGAAGCCCACAACTGGTTTTTTCCCTTTGAAAAATTTGTAATTTCATTAATATAAGAAATTACATTTTGTAGATGTTTATGCATATTCAGAAACTATTCAATGACATAGCTATCATCATCTAGCGTAGCAGAGTTCAAAAGAAATCTGTTACCATTGATCCATGCAGGGAGGTAACAGTCCAAAAAATACTAAGATATACTTGATATAATAGCGACATAACTGTCCAAAAGTGAAATATATATACAAAATTTAAAAAGCCAGGTGCCCTGAAATCTATGCAATAATATCCATAAAAGGTCGATGATAGTATTGATAATGGGCACCATCAATCTGTTCGCGGCTCATCCATATGCCCGGCTCTTAGAGCGCAGCTTCTTTGGAAAGGTGGTAAGCAACTGTGTTCCACTCCTTGATGTATTGGAGTCTCCAGAGGCTGCCATGGACAGTTCAGGAGGTGGGGGAGGAGGATGGTGAGGAGGCCTGCCCCACTTCTTCTGGGTGGTTTGTGCAAGTGCCCCAACCATCTCCTCAGTGCTAGGCTGTGCAAATTTTCTCTCAATGGAGGATACTGTATTCTGAGGCTGTTCCTCCCTCACCAGTTCCTCATGCACTTATGTCTCCAACTCCAATGGTTCTTGAGGGTCCTCCCTATTTGTCTTCCTAAGCTTCCCATCATTAAGTGGGAAATCCTTGAAGAGATGCCCCACTTTATGGCATCGCCAACAACTAAAGGGGACTCCTTCATAATCCAATATTTGTCTCCTTGTAACATTCCTCCATTAAATGTTTATGTGCTCCAGTAAACCATCTGAGAGGTCTAAATGTACCAAGATTCTAGCAAATGCCATATGTGCTGTGGTCTAAAAGAAGGTGTCGTAAGTGAGGTAAGTTCCTATAGCATCCCCAATTCGCTTGAAGATATCTTCCGTCCAGAAATGAAAGGGTAGCCTCGGGAGATGTACCCAGATTGGTCCAGCATCAACTCTTTCTAGCTCAGGATCGAACATTGGCGTGCATCACTGGAGAAGCATAGGGGCTTGGTCTATGTGCCAAACAGTAGAGAGAACCTAGTTGGTATGGGCCAAGTAGTTGAACCTTACTGCAAACCATCCCTTGACAAATGTTTGAACCCTAGGGGGTTCCATCATATGCTGGCCCCAAACCTCCATCGTCCATTTCTGTAGACGCTCTACACTGTAGTGCCTACCATGAACTCGTCCCACAAGAACCTTTTCCGCCGAGTCCATAGTTTCAAGAAGCGATATATCCTCTGATAGCTTGAAAAAAGTCCCGCTGCTCCGTAGATGGAGGCATTGTTTCCTTTTAGATACCCCTCTGACTCTGTTACCTGAAACTTCAGAAACCCTAATAGGGTTTGCAGTCACCTAAGAGGCAGAAAACCTAGCCGCAGATGTGTTCTTCACCGGGATGGAGTCGAAAAAACTAGGGATAGAGCTGATTCCAGTAAAGTTGCTAAGTGGTGGAGCCACCGAGGTCGAAGGTGTAGATGTGGCGGGTGCCTGTGATGTAGTATTCAAAGGAGGGACATCCGAGGGTTTGTTTATTCCGGCTGAAGAGGGATATGGACCGGAGACCATCACTAGGGTATGCTCCCCTAGATGATGTGAAGGCTCATATAAAGCCAAATATTGCGGCAAGGGGGGTTAGGAGATGTACTCTTGGATAGTAGATGCACCTTCAAGGAGTGAGCTGGAGGGAATAAGAGGCTGAGAAATGGATCGAGAAAAGGAGGGGATGGCTTCTACTTCCTCAGAGAGTTCATGGTCAAATGTGAAAAAACCCTCCGTAGTGGTCCTGGGATGTGTCCAAATGGGCACATCCTCCAAAGGGTCTGCAGAATAATCAAGAAGATCCTCCATAATTATCAATCTAGCTAGCTGATAGCTGCCTACAAGTTTGATGCAAGAGAACAGGGAATTTTGGTGAGAAGGATCGAAATCGTCGAAGGAGAAATGCCTAACTGGTTGACAGGGCCCATAAGCTATTGAGCTGATGGTTACGGGAGCCGCAGGGAGGTGTAATTGTTAAGGGGGATGACTGTGGAGGCATGCTGCTTTCCTTGAAGCCTGTGAACAGAAACTGCCTCGCAACCCTAACCCCATCTCCCCTCCTGCCGAAGCCTTCCTATATATATAACAATATCTGAAATTGTTCCTTCTTTAACTAAATATTTTTTCAATTCACAAACAAAATCAATTGTATGATGAACCACAAAGAGGAAGTTTTATAGTTTTGAAACAATTTCTGAATATAGTTGGAAAACAATGCATGACGTGAAAGAGAAATTTGAAGAATCTACATAATCTCTTGGAGCCTTTGTTAACAATCAACAATCGAAGCCCACTATTGTTATTTATGTGGCCTTATATTATTATGGTTAGGTCGAGTTGGGTTATATTGTGACCCCTTAGACTCCTATATATAGAAAGGAGGTTTTGTCATTTTGGATCATCCAAGAATTGTTCATTTGTGTAATTTAAAGGAGGTTGCCCCCTCTAAGAGCTGAATTATAAGGTGTTGATCTATCTTTTCTATCTTTTTGTGAGCTAGTTTCATAACATTTGGTATCAGAGCTGTGGATTCTAGGGTTTCGCTGATCCAAATAGGTCAACGTGGCTTTTCACTATAACTTTTTTCTACGACGTTTCAGACGCTTAAAAAAAAAACCCATTTGGGTTGAAATCATTCTAAATCTCGTGTCCGAATTTCAAAACTTTTCGCATTATATTTGCAGAGATATGATCTAAGGAAGTTGGCCTTTTTGCAGACTCTCGAATTACATTCCAAATAGGTGACTTGGGGAAAATAGTTTTGAGCATCAGATTGAAATTTTGTAAGAAGTTACAGAAAGAGGATGGACTATAGTTTCCTGTATATATTTTTCAGATCCTAAGGTCAAAACAGTGACAGTGGCTCTTCATACAAGTTCGCTCTTCTGAAAAGGTATATAATAAGGTCATCTTGGGAGATTGTGCATAACTCTTTCTTGGAGAATCTAAATTTGATTAGACTGGTGGGGTTGGAAAGAGGACATAGACGGCTACTGTAGGTCGTAATTTTAGAATTGGAAGAACCAAAATTACAAAGATACATCAGATTCAATATCGAGTGCCTACAAAGTGAAACAATGTGTGTATTTTTTTTAAATATTTGCATATGCTTGGTTTGAAAAATTAGTTTGAAGGATTCAAAGGGCATAGTGAAGCATTATTATCAGTAATTGATGCCCCCAAGAATGAAAATGGAAACACCTAGTAAACAACCTCAAAGCTCTAGCATGACTCATGAAGAAGAGGAAGAAATGCTACATGATATATCAAAATTACGAGACCAAGTGCAATAAATGTCACTCTCACAAAAGCTAACAAAAGCTAATATAAATGGCATGGAATCTAAGATAAATTGAGTGGAAGCTAAGATGAATGGTGTGGAAAGTAAGATGGATAGCATGGAAGCTAATATGGACAACATGGAAGCTAAGATGGATGGTAAGAAAACATTGTTATTAGAAAGGCTTCCTAATGGAAAAAAGGTAGGAGAGGAAACTCATAATGAGAACAAAAGGAATGTTAATTATGATTTGAAGAATGAAAACATGGAATATTTGAAGAAAGACATTGAAGGATTGAAGTAAGGTTTGACAATGTTGCTACAAGAAAGGCTTCTTAATGGAAAAACTGTTGTAGAGGAAACTCATAATGAGAACAAAAGAAATGTTAATCATGATTTCATAGAATCTAACATTGGAACAAAGACCCACCATGTTCCAAATATCGATATGAGGAAGTTTGATGGAAAGGATCCCGTAACATGGATACTACAGATGGAGCAATTTTTCGATCTCCATAATGTGCAAAACACACAAAAGGTACGCATTGCAACTTTATATTTGGAACCAAACCAGTTTGTATGGTATCAATGGCTTTGCTATTGTAAACAAATTGTGAATTGGACAATTTTTACGGAAGAAATGACAACACATTATGAGGATACGAAAATCAACACTTTTTTTAGCCAATTAATAAACCTCAAACAAAAGGGTTCAATGACGGAGCACATTGAGGACTTCCAAAAAATTGAATATAAGGGTAAAAAATATTCCAGAGGAGCTTAGGATTGATATGTTCTTAGGGACTTTAAAGGATAACATCCACCATGAGATTTGCCTTTGGGAACTTGATTCATTGGAGAAGGCAATTAGGTTGGCAAGAAAAAGGGAAGGAAAAATTATGGCAACAAGGAAGCCTACCACTCAAAACTATAAGGATGGAAGTGTTGTTTCCCCTAGCCATCCACAACATACAAGGTTTACACCCCAACAATTGGAAGAAAGAAAAAGCAAAAGGGCTTTGTTATAGTTGTGATAGCAAAAACACTAAAGGTCATAAGTGTGCTAAGAAGAAATTATTTTACATAGATTGTGAAGAGGAGAAAGAAAAGTAACAAGAAACACCAAAAGAAGAGGATATACACTAGGTACAAACCCTAGAGAAAGAAGAAATGAATCCAACCATATCTTGTAATGCATTGGCTAGAATTACCACTCCTAAAACTATCAAGATAGAAGGAAATATCAAGAAGAAAAAGGTAATAGTGTTGATTGATTCAGGAAGTACCCATAATTTTATTCATTGTAAGATAGCCAAGGAATTGAATTGCTTCTTATATCCAACACCAAAGTGTGAAGTGAAGGTTGCAAGTGGAGGAACCATAAATTTCTTTGGAAAGTGCCATAATATGAAGCTATCTATGGGAGAATATGTATTGAATAGCCCAATGCTTTCCATTCCAATGGGTGGTGCTGATGTTGTACTAGGAGTCCAATGGCTACAATCCTTGGGTACAATAGCTTTTAATTTTTAAGAACTTTTCATGAAATTTTCTTCGGAAGGAAAGGAAGTTGAATTAAGAGGTATTACAAGGAAACTAGGAAATATAATCAACTCTAATGGAATGAAAAATCTTCTAAGGAAAGAACAATGGGGCGTAATTGCACAATTATGTTCGCTAGAGGTTCCCACACCAAAATCATCTATTTCGCTAGATCTCCAAAAAGTCTTGGACAATCATTCCAAGGTATTTGAGACTCCCTAAGGTCTTCCACCTATTCGTGATCATGATCATGCTATTCATTTTATTCCAGGAAGTGTTCCTCTGAACATCAGGCCTTACAGATATCCCTATGCCCAAAAAAATGAAATTGAACGTATGGTTGCGGAATGCTAGAGGCTGGTATAATTCAACCTAGTCAAAGTTCTTTCTCTGCTCCAGTAGTATTGGTGCACAAGAAGGATGGATCATGGCACATGTGTCGGATTATAGGGAGCTCAACAAACTCACTATTAAAGATGAATTTCCCATTCCTGTCATTGATGAACTATTGGATGAATTGCATGGATCGATTTACTTCACCAAGTTGGATCTTCATTCAGGATATCATCAAATCAGAATTGAGACTGAAGACATTTCAAAAAAAACATTAGAACTTCAGGGTTAGTATGAACTTTGTCATGCCTTTTGGCCTTACCAATGAACCTTTTACATTTCAAGGTTGATGAATTCCATTTTCAAACCTTTCCTTAGAAAATTTGTGTTAGTATTTTTGATGATATACTAATCTATAGAGTCGAAGGATCATGTTCACACGTTGACAGTGCTCAACCTATTGAGGAGAACAAATTATTGCAAAAGTTCAAATGTTTCTTGGAGTATAATAGGTGGAATATCGGGTCATATTGTATCTCATGAAGTGTTAAGGTAGACCCCAACAAAATTAAAGCCATTAAGGAATGGAAAATCCCCACATCCATAAAGCATCTGCGAGGATTTCTCGGGTTGACAGGGTATTACCACAATTTTGTTAAGAATTATGGGAGAATAGCAACACCTCTAACAATATTATTGAATTCATTTTTATGGACCCCAGAAGCATTGAAGGCCTTTGAACATCTTAAAGAGGCAATGTTCCAAGCACCTATCTTAGCTACGCCAGACTTCACGAAAACCTTTATTGTGGAATGTGATGCCTCAGGAAATGGAATTGGTGGTATTTTAATGCAAGAAGAAAGACCCATTGCTTACGAAAGTCGTCCAATCAAAGGAAAGTATTTACACAAAGCTATTTAGGAGAAGGAAATGTTGGAAATACTACATGCACTTAAGAAATGGAGACCATACCTAATGGGAAGACACTTCAAGGTAAAAACAGATCATGATAGTCATAAATACTTTTTAGAACAAATATTATCTTCAGAAGAGCAGAAAAAATGGGTCACAAGGATGTTGGGTTATGACTTTAAAATCATCTACAAAAAAGGGAAGCAAAATTTTGTTGTAGATGCACTCTCAAGAAAGGATGAGGATGTGGAAGCATTTCTTTGTGCCATATCTATTTTCCAACCAGATTAGATAAATGAGGCAAGGGATGAATGGAAGAATGACGAAGAAGTGGGGGCACTCATTCAAAAGTTACAACAAGATCCCAATGCATTTGATACATTTAGCTGGAAAAATGATTCATTGTGGTACAAAGATCATTTAGACCTATGTAAGAATTCCTAACTCAAACAAAAGATTCTTATGGAATTGCATGCCTCTCCCTTAGGAGGGCACTCAGGATTTTTAAAGACTTACCATAGGGTTAAGAATGAATTTTTTTGGGATGGCCTTAAATCTACCACAGGGTTAAGAAGGAATTTTTTTGGGATGGCCTTAAATCTGATATTCAAAACTTTGTGGTGGAATTTTTGGTTTGCCAACAAAATAAAGTTGAAACAATTAAGACCTCGGGTCTATTACAACCTTTATCCATTCCAAGCCAACGTTGGGAGGAGGTTTCAATGGATTTTATCATAGGTTTACCCAAGTTTGAGGGGAAGAGTGTCATCATGGTGGTAGTTGAAAGACTTACCAAGTATGCATGCTTTTGTGCATTATCACATCCATTTAAAGCTAGTACAGTTTCTACTGCATTTATGGAAACAATTCAAAAGCTACATGGAAACCCAAAGATTTTCTGTAAGTGACAGAGATCCCATCTTCACTGGAAATTTTTGGACATAATTATTTTCTATCTTAGTACTAGTTAGCTCATAGTTCATCTTATCATCCTCAATCTGATGGGAAAAATGAGATAGTAAACAAATCTTTGGAAGGATATCTTTGTTTCTTTATATCTAATAAACAGACACATTGGGTCAAATGGTTGCCTCTCACTGAATGGTGGTATAACACTTCCTTCCATACTTCAACAAAAATGACCCCATTTATGGAACTTTATGGATATCACCCACCATCCATCACATCATATTGAAGAGAAAATTATAAGTTTCAAACAGTGGAAGATCACATCGAGAATCAACAAAAAGTTCTCCAACTCTTAAAGGATAACCTCACCTTGGCGCATAATAGAATGAAACAACAGGCAGATCAACATCGCATCGAAAGAAGTTTTGATATAGGTGATTGGATATTCCTACAGCTACAACCATATAAACAAATGTCCCTCAAGCAAGCTAAGAAGGATAATAAATTATCACCAAAGTATTATGGTCCATACAAGGTGTTACAAAATATAGGTACAATGGCATACAAATTGGAGCTTCCTGTAGCTTCCCGAGTGCACCCAGTTTTCCATGTTTCATGCTTAAATAAGGTTATAGGTGATAAGCTCCCAGTTCATACAATATTGCCAGAACCTGACGAGGACGAAAATATCATATTGGAACCTGAAGCAGTTAAAGAAACAAGAACTCGACAACTATGAAATCGATCAATTTCAGAGTATCTCATCAAGTGGAAGAACTTACCCTTTGAAGATTCCACATGGGAGGATGAGAATGTTTTACATAAGCATCCAGAACTACTCAAGTGTTGAGGAGAACACTTTTTTGAAGGATAGGGGCATGTTAGGTCCCTACAATACTAGTGATTACCCCATTACTTTTGTCATTGTATCCCTTATTATCATTGTTGTGACCCTATTGTCCCCATATTGTTATTATTGTGCACCCCAGAAGCCCACTATTGTTATTTATGTGGCCTTATATTATTATGGTTAGGTCAGCTTGGGTTATATTGTGACCCCTTAGACTCCTATATATAGAAAGGAGATTTTGTCATTTGGATCATCCAAGAATTGTTCATTTGTGTAATGTAAAGGAGGTTTCCCCCTCGAATAGGCTGAATTATAAGGCGTTGATCTATCTTTTCTATCTTTTTGTGAGCTGGTTTCATAACATAAAACTTTCTAGTTTCTCTTTTATCTTAAGGGCCATTTGGCACGCTTCTTAAAAAATTCTTAGTGATAAAATATTTAACTCATATTGTATTTAAAATCTTAATCCATTAATGTATCTATCCAACTTTTCAAGATTTTCTTCTACACAACCAGATCTTATGCTTAACCTATAACATTCTTCTTTATATTGTTTTATAGACATATATTTTTGTTTAAGATTATGCATTTTTTTGAAAAGATTTAGCTGATAGTATGAGGGAAAAAATTTACCTTTTAAGTTTTCTACCATTCTGTTCCAATTGGAAATCTTTTTTTTTACTTTACCTCTCCACTCTACTTGCACTTTGTCCCACCATAATGCGTCATGTTCTTTCAGTCTAGTTATTGCAAAGTTCACCTTTTTATCTTCAGATACTTTTTCACAGTCGATGTATTTATCCATAGCATCAATTGAGTCAATTAACTCTTCAACATCTAGGCTTCCCTCATACATGGGAACTTCCATCTTTAGTCTAGTACTCAGATTGGTGATCATATTTATTATTTTTTCTTCTATGTTCTCTGGTTTAGCTTCCAATTCTTCTTCTTTGAAAACCTCTTCTTTGCTAATATCACTTGTATCGACATCTTGTCTTTGGGTAGTATTCCTAGAATCGAACCTTGTTCATATAGTCCATACTTCTTCTTGTAAAGATTGGTTTGCAGTTGGCCTTCCTCGTCCAACCGTTGCTCCTCTGGCTCCTCGAGTTCTATATGCCATCTTTTTTCTACTTACAATCAATTACTCCTAATAAAGTAGTGATGTAATATATATCAATTTAAATCTTACTACTTTTTTTTTTAATAGGAAAATGATAAACTTGTTTCAAATGGGAGAAAATAAATACATTTCCATACAAGAAATTATAGTACCAACTCAAAATATTTCTGCTTTCTCAGTAAGGACAAAACTATGAATTCTTTATGTGTTGCACATTGACGTCAAAGAAGATTCTAAGACAATATAATGCATAAATTCCCTAATTAAACCTACAAACACCTAACATTGATGCTCTATAATTCAACATAAATTAGCTCATAACCTATCTTGATCCTTCAACAATGCGTTTTCTTTGAATTTTCTTTGGAGTTTCAATTCCTTGTTGATTCTGTATTGCAAAATTTTCTAAGAACTTTGGTTCTATAGGCTCGTCATTGTGCATTGTGAAGTTCGATATCAGGCACTTTCCTTGGGAGATCTTCCCTAAAAAATATCCTTCGCCATCCTTCTTCAATTCAACATTGAACAAGATACCAAAAAATAGTTCCACACTAGATATCGTATTCCAAAACTAGGAGGAAACCAAATATCAATTAATATATATAAATATGGAATATATGTTTCAAAATTTTCCCACTATACTTCATCAAATGTCAACATTTCATAGAAAACACACCCAAGCAGAGTCACAAATTATCATTTTTAAAACTAGTATTATTAAACAAAAGTAATTGTTAACAGTTGTTGTTTGTCTAAGCTAGTCCATACTAAGTCAATAACCAAAGAAGCAAGGGAAAGCTAAATAACGTGTAAAAATACGAGAGAGTAATAGGAAATGTGACAAAGTATTCAAGGCATGTTATGAATTGGGAATCAAAAGAATATGAATATTTACTTAATTGATATTACCAGCTCTCAAAAGAAAACTAAGCTACTGCCAACAGACTGGCTAGTTCACTCTGCTAAGGCCTTTGGTTTCCTCATGGTTTCGTATAGCCCAAATATTGAATAAAATAAAAAAATTGTATGCAACAAGAGAATAATTCTGAAAGCTTCCACAATGTTTTACATTTGATAGACTTCACAAACTTGGCCAACTTCACAACTCATTTTTTAGAGCACATAGTTGCATGTCTACACAAACAAACAATCCTCCTGCTCTACGTTCAACAATTAATCGATGACATTTGCAACATCCAATGTGCACTCAAAAAATGCTACATACTTCTACACACATAGTGCAATGATCAACCTTGCTCTAATACCAAAAATGATATAAATCCTACAAATTCAAACCATAACTGAACAATAATGAACAAAAACTCAAATTCTCATAAACAAATACTTCATTCATGAACATGAATTCAAACCTTTCCACTTGCCTCATTTTCTAAATTACATTCCTTTTTATAGTGGGAGAAGGAAGACTCTATAATAAGAGATAATTCTTGAGGAATTTGGGAGGAAGTATCTCAATTTTAGAAACTTTTTGACTAAAGATAATTCCAATTATTTTCTAGAGAGATGATTTTTTTTATCTTTTAAATAATTCTAGGATTTTCTAGAAATCTAGAAAGTCTATATTTTTCCACAGACATCTATTTAGAAATTTTGTATAGATTGATTTTAGGAATATTACCCTACATCAAAATGTATTAGGTGAATTCTAAAGAGAAAATCCCAACAAATATACCAAAAATCTCTCACATAACAGATTTAATCATAAAGTACATCATCTCATTCACATAAAGGAAAGGGAATAAATATGTGTGCAAAATATTTTATCTACAGGGTTTGCATATGAGGATTAAAAATAATCTTCTCATAGAAATAGTATTAACAATGATATTCACATCATAATGCTTTTAAGGAGTGAAGTAAATATTGTGGAAAGATTGAATTTTACCATAGCAATAAGTAAAACACACCACGTCATTAAGCAAGATGAAAATAAATAGACCATATCTATAGGGAACTTAACATGATATTTCCATCTGAACTTATAGGGATGAATATAGTTATACACTTGCAATTTTGAGAATAAAAACTCAAATTCAAAGGATCAAATTAGCTATGAAATCCAGAGAGTTCTCTGTGGAACCTCAGATATAAAAAACTTAAAAGAGTTATGTTGTAGCGGTTGCAACACCCTCCAAAATTTTGGCCTGCATCTAATTTCAGAGCCTCCCTTGGATTTTTACTTGATTTTTACAAGCACTCGGGCTCACCTCGTGAGCTTGTGTTGAGTCTTTGCACCCTTCTCGCTTGACTATTCAACAAAAAACTTTTTGGTGTTGGCCATAATGTCACGGTTGCAGCCATGTTCTGGTCATGCACAAGTCCCTCGCTTCATGTGTACATGTTGTATTCTCTATGTGAACCTCCTTCGCACTCACACATGAATTTGTATGCATTTTCACACAAGTGTCGTCGTGGTCATTCAACAATCTATTACAAGCGTTGCGCTTCTCGCTCTCACCATCAGTCAGTCATGTTGAGTATACGTTGTCTTGATAGTTTGAGGTGTCTTGTCGTCAAGTCATGTTGAGAGTGTGTTCGGAAGGTCGCATATGCACAAATTCACTTGCTCACACACTTAGTCATTTTGTTGATGTTTTCACGACCAGATCACCCTCTAAAAATCAGACCCTCCACCCTTTGAATTAACTTGACAGACTGTCACCCAAAACAACGTAGAAGTGTCCAACAAGCCATTTCAATCTGCGCTTCTCGTAAGCTAACCAACCAAGCCTCCTGTTGGTCAACTAGAGAGTTTTACCAGGTAGTGACCCCAGGACTCACTCCCCTCAAAAATTGCACAAAAGTTGTAGACCTTGCTCGCTCTGCTGACTAAGAAAAATGCATAGATAGGTTGAAAAAACATCGAGTGTCCATCCCTGTCTCCCTCAAAAAATTGTGTAATTTTTCCGGCCACCCACCCAGTCAGCTGACCGGCTGCTTACCCAGAAAACTGTACAGATTTCATGAGAAATCCCCTTAGCTGACCAACATCCCTCTCAACTCAGAAAATGTGCAGAGGTGTTCAATAGGTTAGCCTTCCAACAATTGCATGGTTTTTTCACCGGCAAGCCTCCCGTAGCTTGCTGCCGGCTCCCCAAAGGAATTGCATAGTTTTTGCTACCAAGCCCCTCTACTGCCTACACTCCTTCCCTCCAGCTAACCCAAATATCGCAGACAGTTACTGCCAATATGGATTGTCATCTCAATATCCCAGTGACTTCTATGCAATTTTCACCAGCAATTCCCAGAACCTGCATCCTAGCTTTAAACATGCCTTGCGCAGTTTCATAGCCTTGTCCTCTCTCACGGTCACCTGCATCCGAAAGCAAATAACAATGCATCATGGTAGACTAGGATGTTTATGGATTTGATTTCATCTCACCATGATTGATTGCAAATACAGGCATATGGATAAGACATGACACGATGACAGATGGGATGAACAAGGAGAGTACATGCAAGGAGATGTGTTCGTAAACAGATGAACGAATGATGCATTCGAGGATAATTTTTCACAAACCGATGAACATGCGAGGAGAAATTTTCGCGAATAGACAAACATGTTAAGCATTCCAAAGTACAAGCGAGCAATGTGCACATGCAACATTAAACAAACACTAGGACCATCGAAGACTCCGCACACCTTGCCATGCAAGGGTGAAGTTGTCATACACCAAGAGCACATCCATCACTTAGCAGCACTGCAAGTCGACATGGACACCACCAACAACATGAAGATACTAGCATTATCATGTCGAATCGTGTCACGAGTCATGTCGATCACATCACTACTGTGGGCCATACTGTGTAAATTAATGTAATGTAATGTGGAAGTCCAAGAGACACACATGTAATATAAAGAGTCATGTAAAGTTCAAGAGTCAAATAAGTCAAACAATCATGAGGGAAGTCGAATAGTCACAAGTGGTAGTTTTACCCTTGGCTATAAATACCCCCTCATTTGTACATGCACATGACTTTTCACCTTGGTTCCTCCCACATAGCCTTGACAATCTGTAGCATTTTCTTTGAGGAGCGAGCAGTGGCTCCAATGCCCCTTTCACGGGGTTAGTGATGTATGGTGTATCAATGTGGCTTGAAACTTTCGCTTAATTTAGAAGCTTGATAATAGGCCAACACATTTTCACACATGTATTGTAATTTTTTGTAAGACTAATCTTCAACACTTGTAATGCATGTTTCTCTAACCCGTGTTAAACAATTGAACTCTTTCGGTTGCTCTAATACATGTATATTGATGAAAATGTGTTGTATAAGTTGTTAACGTTGTCCTGCCCATGTGGGTTGCCTCACCTGACATCAGACAAAACCTTTCCCATAAACTTGTTATAATGACCATTTCACTCGCGTGGACTGCCCCACTGGGTGTTGAACGTGCTATCTCCTCTTGTGTGTTGAGACTGCCACATCTGTGTGGATTCCTTCTTCGGACACTATGCATGTCCTGTTGTGTTGTATGTCTCTGGAAGAGTTGGGATTTCCTCCCTTTCAACTAGACTCACCTCCATCCTCTCCCTCTACAGTGAAAGAACCTTGACACAAGTAACACTAGCATGAGGCACACCAACCTCGAAGACAAAGTATACCACTCTCATGTGCTGACAAGCAAGATCTAAGGAAAACATTTAAGATAATGGCAACTAGGCCATCATACTAGATGGGACTCTTGCACCAAATGGTGTGAGGTCTACTTGGGACTTCATATTGGGGAGATCCCATAAATATTGGCATGTCTAACATCGTGAACATTTCTAGTGCTAAGAGGAGGGATTCCAGTTATTTATGGTTGAATTTCCTCTCACCCCCACTCATCAATCATCTGGTCAATGCAGTAACTCGCACTCCCTCTCACCTAGGCGTGACTCTGAAGTTGGTTACTACTCACCTCCCATGACTGAATAAGAAATTTTGTATCAACACCTTCTCTCCTATTAGGGTCCAATAATTATTATAGGGTCACTTGAGAGTGATTATTATATTTTATATGTTGTAAATAATATTCCATATTGTAAATTATTTCAAAAAAAGGTCAAAACCTTAAGAAAAATAAAAAAATACGCTTGCAAGACGAAATGCAGAATTAAAGGATAATTAAGTATGGATTAAATTAATCACATCATTTAAATGTGATTAAATAAAACTGTAATAAAGAACTTGGTACTATATTTTAATTTTATTATAAAGTTGAAAACGACAATTTTTTTTTTTATCACATGGGGTTAAATAGTGGCAGCTTTCCCACTCCTCGATTCTCTCACTCCATAGGTTAATGATTCACAATCCTTTTCAGCCCACCTTCTCCATCCTAGCTTTACCACTAGGGGGGGTCCAAAAAGGTTATTTTTCCCCACTGGTGCCACACTACGTGTCTTCCCCTTTGCGTTTCACAACCCCTCCCTTACGATACCGCCTACCACTCTGACCCCCCTCCGAAATTGCTAACCACCTTCCTGCTTACTACTCTCCTTTCCCACCATCTTTCCCACGCACTCCTGGTTATGTTACCCTCCATTCCTCAACTGCCATGTCATCTCCCACATCCACGTCATTCATCTGTCTCATGATCAGTTGAAACTATGCTTTTTCCTATATGCCACATTGATTTCAAACATGGTTTCCAAACCAATGAGGACGACTTTTCAAAAACTGAAAGCTTTTTTTTTGTGAACATCCTCATATACAAACACCTCTCTCAGTTTTCTAACAACTATTATGGTTTGGGATATACAGATGAAACCTTGCAAACATATTTTCGCAAAGTTTCCTTTTTAGTCACACTTTTACTGAACATATTGTGGTCAATTGAGATGACTCTTGAGATACAGGAGGAGGTTTGTGTTCCTAAGATGACAAGTTACAATAATCTACTTCATATTTTACACAACTATTATGGAATGAGAGATACATTTACATATTTACAACCTATTTTTTGCACTGTGTAAAGTCCTGTTTCAGTGACCTTTTTACAGAGCACATTGGGAACAACGGGAGTTGAATTTTGGGAACATGAGAGAGGTTTATCTCAAGAATATATTTATCTACAATAACCTCTCTCGCGTTATTACATAGCTCCCTTGGATTGAGATATACAAAGGGATGACTCGACCCTATTTTTCATAATTTCGGGAGGAAAATGCTCAAAGATAGTTAGCCACTTCATCAACTAAGAGTTGCAATCAAATTCGTATTTAACTTATTTTTCATAAAAATTCATAATGATAGTTCCAAGTAGATATATTAGTTTTAATGTCCTGCGTTTCATTTCTATTTGTGTAAAACAGTTTAGGATATTTGTAAAGAGATCTTGATATTTTTATCAAGATATTTTAGTTTAGAATTTGTATAAATACTTCATCATTTGAAGTAAGAAGGGTTGGGATTTATAATGAGAAAGACTACCTTTCATTGTAAAGTTGTTCACTGAGTTCAAGTGACCTTTTGTGGTAATACAAGACAAGTTGTTTCAGGATTCCTGTGTCATATCTATTTGGTGAAGTGCATCTACTATTCTTTGTGTTATGCCCCTATACCAATAGGTGTTATATATCATGATTGACTTGATGAGCTATGCAATATGTTCATATCTTTACTTGTTGAAAAAGTTTTCCATATTTGTGTAAAAAATCAAAAAATTTAAAAAATGTAAGGAGGGTATACCCTAAAAGAAAAATCAAAGGGTAAAAAGAATAAAAGATGGTCAAAAAAATGAAAGAAAATGAACCCCACCAAAAGAAAGACCAGGAAAATGTGCAAGTCTAAATGCCACTACTTTTTTACTCTTGTGTAATAAACAATTGTGTGGAGTTTGTCACTTATGCCACAATTCATGAATAGTCAAACAATTTAAACTTGGCTACTTCATTTTTCAATTTCATGTTGTAGAAGTAGAGAATAAAGATCTGACCAAATAGTGTAATATTGGAAGATAAGTAGATAGGTAGAGTGAATAAAAGAAGCTCAACAGTTTAATATGAGCCCTTGGATGTAATAAGTGTAGACTTAGATAGGCATTTCCATGTAAAAGAAAAGAAAAGTTTGATAAGGGTTTTCCAGTCCAAGTACACTGTAATAAAGAAGTAAAAATGCTAGGTTAAAGAAGGTAGGGTTGGTAGTTGATGGTTGCACAATAACATGTGGTGACTGATGATGCTCAAATGTGCAAATATTTTATTTTCATCATAAAGCAAAGGCATGCAGTACATAAAAGACATATCAAGCAAGCAAAATGTTTAACTCCCCTACTCATTTTCCCTAAATTTTTACTAATTTCCCCTAAATATCAAGGTATTTATTAAATTAAAAGGGTTCAGAGCATTTCTCTGACTTCTGGAGGGACCGAACCCTCGGCCCAATAATTTATAAAGCCTAAGTACTTAAGCCCCTTCATAAATCATTCATTCCCCTTCATAATTTTTTCCTAAGTAAAATCCTATTTCACTTAGGAAAACTAAAATATTTCCATAAAAACCATTTTTCACTTTTAAGCGTAAGTTTGAATACACACATCAAATTTTTTTATACTTTGCGCTTTTCCGTTCATTATGTCATATTGACTACTAACATATATTAATTTATAAATCCCTTATAAAATCCACCCATTCCTGTATTATTGTAACTACGTAATAATCCCGAAATATTATATATCCTGCCCTCGGTTAAAATATAACCATAATCCATCTTAAATAGGGATTAATTAGTTAATCCATAATTAATTAACAACCTTAAACCCCACCATATTAAAATGGGATTTATTAACCCTCATGGTTAGTTAATAGCCTCACCACCCAATCCCGTCGCCCCTAATATGATTATATAATCTTTAATTATATCAGGCCCGCCTCCATTAAACCTCTGTCACTCTTTGTCCTCAATAACCGTCCGATCACACCTCCCACATCTGACAACTATAAAACATATCGCACGACCCTTTGTGACCACACATTAGCATGCGACCACAAAGCGGTTTCATGTATAGTGCCTTTGCCATGCATCCACCGCTCTATGGAATTGTTGGCCCAAGGCTAGATACCGCTCTTTCCCCATAAGCAGTGCGATATAAACCACTTACTGCCTCCCCACTAAACGACAAAACATCATGTCATTTGCCACTGACGTCACCCATCCGAAATCCTAAAACCCATCAACTCTTGAATTTGTATAAAACAAACAAGTCATTTCAGTGCTTTATTCTGTAAACCTATACGCCCATGCAAACGAATGTCAAGATCAACTAGCTCAAGCTTGCAGTTGCCAATTTTCTCCAAAATTTGTAGCCGATGTCGCCCAGAACCCTCCAGCTACACATAGTACCTGCATTTTGTTACCCGTCTCCCAAAGAGCAAGTATTTATCAAATTCCCGACAAAAAACCCTGCAAGTTCTTGTTTTCCACTATAAAAGGCCCAAATTCCCCATAATTCTGTTGTTATTGTCACCATTCAAGTCCTCCAGACCCTCTATTTTGCCCATTTTTGCAAAGAAAACCTTAGTTCCCTTTCTGAATCCATAAGAACCAGAAATCGAAACCCCGGTAGCTTTGAATGTTACACCAATTAATGTTCCTCATCGAGATTTAGACTATCTACCTCTCATAGATAAGGACTTCCAGATAAAAGACTTAACCACTGATAAAAATCATCTCAAAGTTTTTTGCTAATGTAGAGACAACTACTTGAATGGCCATGATGCCATAGGACTGTGGGAATCCAATCTTCCCATATACTTTCTCCCCTCTATTCATGTTTTCCTTAACATAATCTATCAGTGCCATGCCAATTATGACCCCAGCTGCAGAGCAGTCATGTCTCCCAACCAAACAATCCTTTTCCCAATAACTGTTGAATCAATCAATGAGATGTTGCAATTTCACTCTAGCCAGGCCCTCACCCCCATTCCCATTGGACATTTACTTGAGAAATCAACTAAAATGTCCCAATCTGAACTTGATCGCCTCTACTAGACCTTCATATTGAAAAAATATCAAACTAAGGACCCACCTCCTTATATGCAAGTTTTCTTCACTGATATGGGTAAAATCATAGTCAATATGATATCTGCAGTCATGGGATTCAACACTAGTGATTATGTAGATGAAATGACCCTAGTGTTGTTGTCTATCTTTACTCCTGGACAACCCCCTGCTGTCAAGTATGATTATGCCTCATTTATTGCTAACAAAATTCATGACCAATTCATGAGACTGGAGAATGATAGGGTCTTCAAGTTTTCCAGCTCTATATATCACCTCATCCTCTACTACCAATCAGACAAATTCTCATTTTCTATCATGAAACTTGATACTAAGGGTAATCTAAGGTTTGTCATCTTTTGGACTTCCATCTTCTATAAATCTTATGCCAACCCTTATTCCTATAATGATTTCATTGATCAGTTTGTCCACCCAGCGACCACCTTGCTGACAGGGATTCCACCTCCTAGAATCAGTGATGACATTAATAGGATCCTTCAGCTCTCCAAACAATACAAAGTGGATGACTAGTATTTATACTAGAACCATATAGAAATCAGAGTATATGGGTGTGAGATTTCCGCATTCAAGCTGCCCAGATATGTTCCAATGAGACTGTTTGCATTGGAATATTACAGACAAATGATAAATTCAGACTTGGTTCATTTTCACAAAGACAAAAAGAAAGCACAACTAAGAATCAAGAATCAACTAGGCCCTTTCATTTGCAAAAGTAGGGAAGCATGGAAAGAAGCAAAGAAAATTCTAGAATATCATCTTAAACTACACAAAAGTTTTAGTTGGATTCTTTATGATCCCCATAGTTTCATCTGTGATAGAAGGACAAAAAAGAGACTATCACCATACATACATCACAGAATTCTAGAGATTGAACAATTTGCTAATATGGATGAATGGAGGGAAAGTACCTTAGTGGACACTGATACAGAGTATGTTAATATAGAAAATGTAATGAAGAATCTTGAAAAAACACTTGACCTAGATTCTTTTGGACAGGTAAAGTTTGAAACTTCTGAAACATCAGCATCAGAGATCAGTGCCTCTACAGCTGAAACCTCTCAGAGGCACTTACAGGATACAAGTACACCACTTATAGGGACATCCAAGGAAATGAGACCAGAGACCAGCACCCAAGCAACAGAACAATCAGTCACATCTAAACAACTTGAAAATTCTCAAGAGTAGGCTCAAACACAGGCTCACCCAACTCAAGTTAATGCAGAAGAGCCCCCAATTTTTCAGACTCCTCTGAATGAAGAAAAGAACAAAAAGAGAGATAAGGAAGTAGCTACCCTTGCCAGTGGTCCATCAAGCCAGTCTGGTGCTAAAAGGCATAGGCTAAATCCTCATTCAGAAGAGGAAATTTTTGAAGAAACCACAGATAGTCAAAGAAAAGAAGGTGTAGATAGTCACCAGACTTTCCCAGCAAGTGGGACACCTTCTAGTTCAAAGAGACAGAAGCTGGAGAGATATAAAAGTGCTGAAGTATCATCCTTTAAACCTCCAGGAAATGAGAACCTGGATTTTAAAAAGAAATTCAAGGAAATAAAAGCTAGGAATAAGCCTTTAAGGATCCAAGTCTATAATCAATATTTAAAAATGGCTCCCACCAATCAGAATAGGTTGATGTCATCCTATGACATCAAGGAGGGAAAAATGGAAATGAGCCTCTTCGAGCCTAAAGTACAACAACCTTAGACAATTGCAGATTACCTTCAAACAAATTTTGAGGTCATGGCAAAAGACATTCATCCTTTGGATCAGATTGAGTTACACAGGAAAACAGAGGAAATGATATATTCAACTTTGACTGGTAAGGCCATGATAGCCCAAAGATTAGAAAATTCTCTAAATAATACAACTACCCAATTACAGCTAGAAAGAGCCTCCTCACAAGCTAAAGATAACATAATTAAATCTTTGGAAGAGTTAGTGATTGGATTGGGTCATAATCCAAAGGATGTGAAGGCTGCTGAAGCTTTAATAAAGAAAAAAGATAAAGACATAGCTGCATTGAGAAAGTAGCTAAAATTACCACCATCAAGACATCCACAAATTGTAGAAATTGTTCAGAAGAAGTCTGAAGAGGAGCTTATCGACTTAGTCCTACAGCTTAATGAACAGTTGAAGGAGACCGAGCAAGAGTTAGAAAAATCACTCAAGAGCAAGCAAGGAGAGTCAACCTCTCAGCTTCCGAATGTGATACCAGTGGTCTCCACTACAGTCCTTTCAACACTGGCAATAGCGCTGGCACCCAATGTCCCATTGGCCACAACTGAAGTAGTTATAGGTACAAGTACAGGAACAACACCAGCAGGAACTTCAAGTCTAAGCATAGATGAGTTGTTAAAATCAACAGAGGAGATGAAACTCCAAGTTTCAGAGTTACAAAAGGTAAAAGAGCAATTTTTTACCTTAGAACATAAATATGATCTTTCAAAAATAAATTATGCAGAAAAAGTGAGGGAGAACAAAGGGTTAGCTCAGAAAATGAAATCATTAGAAAAAGACCTCACATTTGACAAAACCTTAGCAGACATTAGAAATATTCTTTGGATCAATATCACTCAGTCAATAAATGATGTTTGGCCATCAATACAAATAATTTTTGAATAGATTGATTTGGTACAAGTAGCACTTGAAGAAATTTAGAAGACAAAGGAGGAATTAGGAAGATTGCATGAGGAAGCCACCAGGCTTATAAATTCTTCGAATAGAAAGAATAAGTATCAGCTTGAAGAACTGGGCATTGAAGATAGAACATGGACTATTTTGGAGGTCAAGAAAGTATTGACCAAAAGGTCTCTAATGCAAAATTTGGAAAGGAGATGCTAAAACATGCAAGAGGAAATTAATGTTTTTATGGAGAAATTTGGTATTTTTCAGAACAAAGGGCTACCCAGTCCTCTAGTAATCAATGATAAATTGATGAGGCATATATATTATGTTGATAAATTGGCTCAATATGCAGATAACCAGGCTAGTTCATCAACCAGTACATCAGCACCAAAGGCACTGCCTACGGGCAGAGTTCTCTATGACAGTCTAGAGAACCTTTTTTATGTTGAACATGAGTTAAAGCATTTGTTTCTAGTTCAGCCTACGTTTTTCAATTACACTGAGACTGATGAAATCTTCAGGAAACTTCATAGAACTAGAATGCCACATGAAAAATGGTGGACATAAATGCTAGACATTTTTGTAATTTATCCTTAGTAAAAAAGTAAATTTTCATTATTTACTACAATCAATGATGGTAAAAGAGGATTAACAAGGATCAAATAGGTAAAGAGTATTAGAACAAGTCAAAGTGTATCAGTGAGAAAGGGAAAAGCAGAACAACCAACACTAATTTACAAGGAAGACAACAAGATGCCTCATCATAGGGCCTGCCTCCAGCTCATTCACAAAAATAGGGAAAACAAGCCATCAATTTACTTTATCTTCCATCTACGATACCATTTGTCTCTACTTTCATGTAACTTATAGTTAGTCACCCTAGAATATATCTCTCTTTGTTATGAGATATTTTATTGTAAAACTTTTGTATAAATACTCCCTCATTCAGAGTATTGAGAGTGGATTCTTAGACATTTCTGTAAAATTGATTACTTTGGAATAAAGTGTTGTTGGACCAAATCTTGTATGGGTGGTTGGATAAAGAATTAATACAAAATACTTTTCACAGGATTCATGTGCAAAACACCAGACAAATAAGTATTCTATATCTCATGTGTTATTGTTTTCTTATTTAAATATTTCAATTATATTCCATATCTGAATATTAAAATGAAGAAGTATAATTCAGAAAGTGCTTAAATGCAATCCGTTTTCAATCATTTTTATTCTTAATGTTTTCCTCTAAACTATCATAGGCAAGGAATTCTTAATTGCTCTTTCTTCTTAGTTTATCATTTTGATCATTTAGTAAAGAATCCTTAATTGATTTTTATTGGTGATCATCTAAATTCCCTCTTCTCAAAACATGTGGAAGGATTCTTAATTTCCCTTCTTCCCTTTTGAACCCATCCCATCTTTTCAAGTTATCATTTGCTCCTTGTTTAGCTATCTTGCCCTGTGAAGCCATCCTTTGCTAAAAAACAAATCTAGTTGAACCATCTTCTTTTGAATCCATTAGCCCAATGGCCTGAAATATTCAGTTCTATCCATCTGCTATTGAATTTCACCACCAAATACAACAAAAAAATCCCAAAGCTTTCATAACTAGCCTAAAACCTTCTAAAACAAAGCTAAAACTTAAAGAGAGAGCCCTCTCTAAGTACAGATTGGCTAAATTCCATACCCAAAAGTTTGTTTGTGGTTACCTTGGACCCCTTTCCTCTTCTTACAACTTCTAGGAAAATCTTAGTGATAACATAGTGGCAACTCCACTGGGGAACTAGTTCCTCTCTCAAACAAATCTTTAGGAAATTTTAAATTCAAATCTAAAGCATCTTAAAGAAATCACAGAAGTTGTTTGTTGATATTAATTTAGAAAATCAAAACCAAGAAACTTGGCTTTAGAAAGGACTCGTTACACTAGAGCAAATCCTGATCCAAATCCACCACCAGTGTTTAAGAATCCCAATCTGATCCCCAGAATTCTTAGGAGACAAGAAAGTCAACAAAATACTACCAGTTCTCAGCCCACCTACAGATCAAGATCCTGTGCTGTTAGGTGGATTTATTTGGAAGACGAAACCTTTGATTAGCAATTTGAGGCCTCTTTGTTAAGAACATCTTCTGACTCTGAATTAATTGATTTGGTCCTAGACCCAGTGTTCATCGAAGAATTACAGTTTGATGCTGTTAGTTCCTCAATTGAAAAACATTTGCATAATTCAATATAATTTGAGCTTACTTCTGAAGGGACACCCAATCCCTCTGTAACCACTGTTTCTTCTGCAAGTTTCTCATCATTTCCCCATACATCTCAAACCCAAACCACCCCACAACAGACCACTCCTTCTAGCCCTCCATCCACAACCCAAACACACATTGTTATCCCAACCCCAGCTATTGTTCCATCATTACCTATAGCCATGGAAAACAAGTATAACCCCCTTGGTTTCACCAGCCAATTTAGGTGCCATGCCTCAATAATACCAAAGTAAAATCACTCCATTCGATGATACCGGTACCTACACAGCCCAACAGCATACCAAAAAAATGATTGACTACTTTGAAATATACGAGATAGATGCTAATGATGTAAGAATGAGGATATTTGTTCAGAGTCTAACTAGGGAAGTCAGAACCTAGTTTAGAGCTCTAGCAACAAACAATATAGATAGCATAGAAACCCTTTATAGACAAGTCTTGAATTGTTGGGAGAAAAAGAAAGATCCTCTTCAGATCTTATCTGAGTATGAAAACCTCAAGAGAGGAACACAAGAAACTGTGTAGGATTACTGTAATAGGTTCAACACTATCTACAATGCCATCTCTCAAAACCTCAGACCCCCACCTGATTTGGACCTAATCAAATTCCCAGATGGATTTGATTCGGATATGGCTTTTCAACTAAGGGAACGAGCCCCTAGATCTTTGGAAGATATGCAAAGTATAACTGTTAGTGTTGAAGCCAACCTGATGTCTAAACGAGCCTAGGTTAGGAGTGAAAGAAGGATACCAGTGAAAGAAGAAGCCTCATCTTTTGAATAGAAACTAGATGCTATAATTAAAGAGATGGATAGACTGGGAGACAGGGTGGAAACAATTGAAAGAAAAGCCCCTTGGGATGGTCAGCCAACCAATACAGGGAGGAATCCTAATTTCTGAAAAAACTAAAACTAGAACCCTGGGAAGACTGGTCCAGATCAAAACATTAGACCTCCTTTCCAGGAGAATTATGTAGAAGCTTCCAGCTTTGAAGGTCCACAAGAAGATACTCAGATAAATCTGATGGGACTTAACAATGAAGGAGAAGTTTTCTTGACTCAAGATGATCAAGAGGCCCACATTCTTAAACAATTTCAAACTCAGTCAGGTGAATAGTTTGACTTTAGGGAGGGATATGACACAACTATCTACGAAGTTCATAAGCAGTATAACTTGAGGAGTAGAAGAATTGAGTTTCCTGAAGCCAACAAACAGAAAGCTCCAAAACAGCCTATCAAAGGTAAATCAATTACTACACCTATACAAATTTTGTCTGGTTCAAACAATAACCCCTCTAATCCAATAATAGAAGATGTTTCTGAAAATCAACCAAATAATAGACAGTCTTCCACTTCTCCTTCTTCTAAGGGAAATGTGGAAGAATCTCCAGAAGTTGATTTAGGAGAAACTGTAAATCTTAACCCAATTCCTGAAAAGGAGAAAAATATAGAAAATAGAGAGAATCCCACTGTCCGAAACATAAATGCCCAAACAGAAAAACCCTTCAAACTGGAAAATGAAGTAGGCAAACTAAAGATTGTTGTTCCATTGTCTGAATTAGCTAAACATGATGCTTACCGAAGTCAAATCAACAGGTCACTTAAAATCACTGGAACCGAAGACTCTGTTAATGTTTTTGATGGCCAATCAGAATTAATCTTTGGTCCTGAAGTAAATGGAAAACATTTAGAAGGAATTATTCCTCCCTTCTATGTGAGTTTAAACATACATGATAAAATCTTTTACAATGCCATTTTTTACTCTGGGGCATCTCATAACCTAATGCCCAAGTTTGTAATGGAAAAATTAGACCTAGACATCACTAGACCATATAAAGATTTCTTTTCTTTTGATTCTAGTCAAGTGAGATGTTTAGGATTGATAAAACATTTGTGTTTCTTTAGTTCAATACCCTACAAAAACAATCCCAATGGATATAGTAGTAGTAAATATACCACCAAAATATGGCATGTTATTATCCAGATCCTGGGGTGCTAAGCTTAAGGGATCGCTTCAATTGAACATGTCTTATGATACTATCTCGGTTTTCAGCCAACCAAAGAAGATATACAGAGAAACATTGATTAAATACGTAGTAAGTAATCAGTAAAAACCACAAAATTTCCCTATCTACTCAGTACACTTTGATATGGACTCATTCATTCTTTAAAATACTGAAACCAATCCTGCTAACACTGTACAAGTTTTAGCATCAGAACCAAAAGAAATTAAAAAAGAAAAATCAAGTGTTCAGATTCAGGAAATCTCAGACACCAATGTTAATTTAGACAACAAAGGAAAACCAGATGAGAACAAAAAATAAATCCCCTTGTTAAACAAATTTCCACCACCCCTGACACTGATTATGTGCATGAAATTCTTTGGTATTTATAATTTGATGGTTTAGTCAATAAATTAAGAGCAGGGGTAGGAGTTTGGGTGCACAATTTAGAAAACAACTATGCTAAAGGCAATGCCTACATATTAAATTTTAAGTGCACCAATAATATGGCAGAATATGAAGCTCTTTTGCTAGGACTTAAACTTGTCAAAAGATTAGGAGAAATTAGAGTATCTGTCATAGGAGATTCAGAATTAATCATTAAACAAATCAAAGGGAAGTATTTGACTAGGGATCCTAGATTAAGATACTATAGAGGAACAATCATAGAGACTCTTAATACTTTTCTAAAAACTAAGCTTGTTGTAGTGCCTAGAAAACACAACTTACATTCTCAGAGTCTGGCCATATTTGCTAGCACCTGCAAATTACCTTTTGAACCTAATCATCAGTTTACTGCTGAAATTAGGCATAGACCAGCCATCCCTGACAATCTGAAGAACTGGCAGGTCTTTGATAGTGATGAGCAGATTAATAACTTTTTAACTTTAGATCAAGAATTTTCTCGCAGTTACATAGATGTTGATACAAACAGTAACTCTAAACAAATAGATGAGGTAGAAACCAACATTTTAGAAGAAAGTTCAATTCAAATGCTTCATCTCACGGAATTCACTAGAAAATAAGTTCAAGACCTAAAACAAATGGACCTTGATGAGATAATTGAAGAAGAAACAGAGGCTATTGACCTAAAAGACAATCATTTGCCTAAAGGATTAACTCTTCTAGAATACCTCTTTGATTCCAATGATATTCCTAAGAAACCAAAGATGGAACCATTAAAGGTAGACATTGAAGAGTATAATTTAGGAACAAAAGACAATCCAAAGATGATAAAACTATCAAAGTCTTTACCACCTGATCAGAAGATAAAATATGTTGAACTTATGAAAGAATTCCAAGATGTTTTTTCCTAGAGTTATGAGGATTTGAAATCATATGACATCTCAATAATTCAACATACTATACCTCTCGAAGAAAACTAGAAGCCCTTCAAACAAAAACTCAAGAGAATCAACCCTGTATTACTACCACTGGTTGAAAAAGAAATTAAACATATGTATGAAGCAGGGATTATTGCACCTATAAGATTTTCAGAGTGGGTATATAACTTAGTAGTTATTAGGAATAAAACTAGGAAAATAAAATTATGCGTAGATCTGAGAAATGTGAATAAGGTCTCCCTTAAAGATAACTATCCTTTACCCAAGATGGACCATATTTTGAAAAGGGTAGTAGGTTCTTCTAGAATTTCTCTTTTAGATGGGTTTTTAGGATATAATCAGATTCTGGTTTATTTTGATGACCAAGTAAAAACTTCTTTTACAACACCATGGGGCACATTTATGTATATCAAAATGCCATTTGGACTTAAAAACACAGGAGCTACTTTCCAAAGGGCAATGGACATTGCATTTGCTAAAAAGATTCACGATTTTCTTGTTATATATCTGGAAGATCTAATTGTTTTTTCTAAATCAGATTAACAACATTTGGACCGTCTTAGACAAGTATTTTTAAAATGCAGAAAATATGGTATTTTTTTTAAATCTAAAGAAGTCCTTGTTTGGCTTGGAAGAAGGTAAACTATTAGGTCACATCATTCTAAAGGATGGAATTCGAATTGATCCTGCCAGAATAGAAGCAATTTTATAGATACCTCATCAAGGAAGTATCAAAGAACTTCAAGCTTTTTCAGGGAAGATAATTTTTTTGAGAAGATTCATATCTAACTTAGCAAAACTCATTAGATTACTTAATGATATGTTAAAAAGGATTCGAGTATAAAATTGACAGTAGAAGCCAAACAAGCATTTGAAGAAATCGAAATGGCTTTAACCAGAACACCGATCCTTACAAGTCCCCAATTTGATAGAGACTATAATTTTTTCTTTTGCTTCAGAGCACACTATAGCAGTTGTTTTATTACAAAAGGATGACCAAAGATGTGAAAAACCTATTGCCTTTTTTAGTAAAACACTTAAAGATGCATCATTGAAATACAAGATCATGGAAAACAAAGCTTTTTCACTTGTTAAAGCCATTAAAAACTTCAAGGTCTACATATTATACTCTCATGTGATAGCCTATGTACCAAATGCAGTTGTCAAGAATATCCTGACTCAAGATGGAATTGAGGGCAAGAGGGGTAAATGGATTGCTACCATCTTAGAGTATGATATTGAAATAAAACCTACAAAATTGATAAAAGGACAGGGGTTGACCGACCTCATGGCAGAAACCAATTGTCAAGCCCTAGACATAAATGAAATGGATGACAGACAAGAGATGGTGACTCCACAAATCAGCCAGGCCTTTTCAGACTCACCTTGGTATGCTGATGTAATTTATGTGTTAAAAAACCTGCAAGCTCCTCCAGAGTTATCCAGAAATAAAAATAGGTTTTTAAAGATGAAAGCTTCAAAGTTTTGTATTCTAGATAATGCTCTTTTTTGGAAAAATCATGAAGGAATTTTATTGAATTGTTTGTTAAAAAATGAAGCTGACAAGGCTCTCCAAGAATTTCATGTAGGAGACTGTGGTGGACACCTATATTGGAAATCAACTGCAGATAAAATCTTAAGGGCTGGTTTCTATTGGCCAACCTTGTTTGTTAATGTGAAAAATTTGTCACTTATTACCATAAATGCCAAATTTTTCAGGACAAGAGAAAACTATTACCTTTACCCCTGAAACCCATTTCTACTAAGAAGCCTTTCCAACAATGGGGTCTTGACTTCATTGGTGAAATCCATCTTTCCTCCTTTGGCCAACATAAATGGATACTCACTGCCACTGACTATTTTACTAAATGGATAGAGGTCATCCCTTCCAGACAGGTCAATGATATAGTGATCATAGGTTTCCTAGAATCCAATATATTATCCAGGTTTGGCTGCCCTACTAAAATCATAACAAATAATGCTGCAACTTTTAAATAAAAAAACATGATCAGTTTCTGTAACAAGTACCACATTACCTTGAGCCATTCCACAGCCTATTATCCACAAGGGAATGGACTAGCTAAATTTTCCAACAAGAGCCTCATTAATATGATAAAAAAACTATTGGAAGAAAACAAAAAGACTTGGCACAAGAAACTGATAAATGCACTATGGGCAGACATGCTTACAACAAAAAAATCCATTTGCACCAGTCCTTATGAGTTAGTATATGGCATGGAGACTGTATTTCCTTCATCATTAGGAGTTCCCATCATGAAACTACTCCAAGAAGCTCAAGTAGAATCTAATGACATTCAAAGAAGGATAAATCAAACTATCAATTTACAGCAGATTAGAGAGGAGGTATACCAAAGATCACAAGTATTGTAGAAAAAACTCAAGAAGATTTTTGACAGAAGAACCAAGGCAGAAGATTTCCACCTTGGAGATAAATTGTTAATATGGGATGCCAGAAGAGAAGATAAGGGGAAACATGGGAAGTTTGACTTCCTATGGAAAGGATCATAAATTATCTATGCCCTACAAGGAAACAATACATATTTTCTCAAAAACTTGGATGGCACAGAAGCAGAAGAGGGACCAGTCAATGGTCAGATGTTAAAACATTACTTTGATCTTACTTATTAATGCTACCATGATATTTAACATGTATACACTATATCCTTTGTAATGTCACAGTTTTGATTGGACAATAACTGTTGGAGTTGAAGCCCGAAGAGAAAGCCCTAAGCTTCAAAAGTATTACTGTCATATATACAATAAAGCAGCAAGCATAAGAAGATTGCAGAACACAGTCAAATTCATTCAAAGGCCTCTGATCTACTATTCTTGACTTTCCACCAGGGAAAGCCATCACCAAGTGGAGCCACTGTATACCCCTATACCAATAGGTGTCATATATCATGATTGACTTGATGAGCTATGTAATATGTTCATACCTTTACTTGTTGCAAAGGTTTTTCATATTTGTGTAAAAAATCAAAAAATTTAAAAAATGTAAAGAGGGTATACCCTAAAAGAAAAATCAAAGGGTAAAAAGAATAAAAGATGGTCAAAAAAATGAAATAAAATGAATCCCACCAAAAGAAAGACCAAGAAAGTGTGGAAGTCTAAACACCACTACATTTTTACTCTCGTATAATAAACAATTGTGTGTAGTTTGTCACTTATGCCACAATTCATGAATAGTCAAACAGTTTAAACTTGGCTACTTCATTTTTCAATTTCATGTTGTAGAATTAGAGAATAAATATCTGACCAATCAATGTAATCTTGGCAGATAAGTAGATAGGTAGAGTGAATAAAAGTAGCTCAAGTTTAATCTGAGCCCTTGGATGTAATAAGTGTAGACTTAGATAGGCATTGCCATGTAAAAGAAAAGAAAAGTTTGATAAGGGTTTTCCAGTCTAAGTGCACCCTAATAAAGAAGTAAAAATGCTAGGTTAAAGTAAGTAGTTGATGGTTGCACAATAACATGTGGTGAATGATGATGTTCAAATGTGCAAATATTTTATTTTCATCATAAAGCAAAGGCATGTAGTACATAAAAGACATATCAAACAAAAAAAATGATTAACTCCCCTAATCAGTTTCCCTAAATTTTTACTAATTTCCCCTAAGTACCAAGGTATTTATTAAATTAAAGGGGCTCAGAGCATTTCTTTGTTTTTTGGAGGGACCGAACCCTCGACCCAATAATTTATAAAGCCTAAGCACTTAAGTCCCTTCATAAATAATTCATTCCCCTTCATAAGTTTTTCCTAAGTAAAATCCTATTTCACTTAGGAGTATTAAAATATTTCCATAAAAACCCTTTTTCACTTTTAAGCCTGAGTTTGAATACACACATCAAATGTTTTTATACTTAGCGCTTTTCCATTCATTATGTCATATTGACTACTAACATATAGTAATTTATAAATCCCTTATAAAATCCACCCATTCCCGTATTATTGTAACTATGTAATAATCCCGAAATATTATATATCCCGCCCCCGGTTAAATATAACCATAATCCATCATAAATAGGGATTAATTAGTTAATCTGTAACCAATTAACAGCCTTAAACCCCACCACATTAAAACGAGACTAATTATCCCTCATGGTTAATTAATAGCCTCACTAGCCAATCTCGCTGCCCCCGATATGATTATATAATCTTTAATTATATCGAGCCCGCCTCTATTAAACCTCTGTCACTCTTCATCCATGATAATTTTCCGATCACATGTTCCACATCTGATGGCTATAAATAATATCGCTCAACCCTTTCTGACCACACGTTAGCATGAGATCACATAGCGGTTTTATGTACAGTGTCTCTGCCACACGCCCACCATTTTATGGAATTTCTGGCCCAAGGCTAGATACCGCCCTTTCCCCATAAGCGATGCGATATAAACTTCTTACCACCTCCCCACTAAATGAAAAAACATCATGTCATTTTCCACTAACGTCACCCGTCCGAAATCCTAAAACCCACCAACTCTTGACTTTGTACATAAAACAAACAAGTCATTCTCAGTGCTTTATTCTGTAAACCTGTACGCCCATGCAAACGAACATCAAGGTTAACTAGCTCAAGCTTGCAGTCACCAAATTGCTCCAAAATTTGCAGCCGATGTCGCCCAGAAGCATCCAACCACACATAGTACCTGCATTTCATTACCCAGAGTAGGTATTTATCAATTTCCAGACAAAAAACCCTGCAAATTCCTGTTTTCCACTGTAAATTGACTAAAAGGGTCCGAATTCACCATAATTCTATTGTTATTGTCACCATTCAAGTACTCCAGACCCTCTATTTTGCCCATTTTTGCAAGGAAAACCTCAATTCCCTTTCTGAATCCAAAAGAACCATAAATTGAAAACCCGGTATTTTTGAATGTTGCACCCATTAATACTCCTCATAGAGATTTAGACTATCTTCCTCTCACAGATAAGGACTTCCAGATAAAAGGCTTAACCATTGATAAAAATCACCTCAAAGCCTTTTACCAGTGTAGAGACAATTACTTGAATGACCATGATGCCATAGGACTATGGGAATCCAATCTTCCCATATACTTTCTTTCCTCTGTTCATGTTTTCCCTAACATAATCCATCAGTGTCATGCCAATTATGACCCCAACCGTAGAGCAGTTAAGTCTCCCAACTAAACAATAAATTTCCCAATAATTGCTAAATCAATCAATGAGATGCTGCAATTTCACTCTAGCCAGGCCCTCACCCCCATTTCCATTGGACATTTACTTGAGAAGTCAACCAAAATGTCCCAATTTGAAATTGATCGCCTCTGCGAGACCTTCATATTAAAACAATATCAAACTAAGGACCCACCTCCTTATATGCAAATTTTCTTCACTGGTATGGGTAAAATCATAGTCGATATGATATCTGCAGTCATGGGATTCAACACTAGTGAGTATGTAGATGAACTGACCCTAGTGTTGTTGTCTATCTTTACTCTTGGACAACCCCCTACTATCAAGTATGATTATGCCTCATTTATTGTTGACAAGATTCATGACCAGTTCATGAGATTGGAGAATGAAATGGTGTTCAAGTTTTCCACCTTTATATATCACCTCATTTTCTATTACCAATCAGACAAATTTCCATTTTCTGTCATGAAACTTGATACTAAGGGTAATCCAAGGTCTGTCATCTTTTGGACTTCCATCTTCCATAAATCTTATGCTAACCCTTATTCCTATAATGAGTTCATTGATCAGTTTGTCCACCTAGCAACCCCCTTGCTGACAAGGATTCCACCTCATAGAATCAATGATGACATTAAGAGGATCCTTCAGCTCTCCAAACAATACAAAGTGGGTGACTAGTATTTATACCAGAACCATATAGAAATCATATTATATGGGTGTGAGCTTTCCCCATTCAAGCTGCCCAGATATGTTCCAATGACACTGTTTGCATTGGAATATTACAGACAAATTGTAAATTCAGACTTGGTTCATTTTCACAAAGACAAAAAGAAAGCACAACTCAGAATCAAGAATCAACTAGGCCCTTTCATCTGCAACATTAGGGAAGCATGGAAAGAAGCAGAGAAAATTCTAAAAGATCAGCGTAGACTACACAAAAGTTTTAGTTGGATTCCTTATGATCTCCATAGTTTCATTTGTGATAGAAGGATGAAAAACAGACTATCACCATACACACATCACAAAATTCTAGAGATTGAACAATTTGCTAATATGGATGAATGAAGGGAAAGTACCGATGAGCCTAAAAAATGGGTAACTCTATGGGCTCATTTTGCCTATTATTCTCATTTAATCCACCATTATCCATAGTTTTATACATGCTTTTGAATATATTTATGTTAATTGAGTGAATGGGGATAGTCATTTTACCACGAAGTCTAATACGTGCGTATTGCAGATTTCTGGACATTTTTGGACCAAGATCAGGCATTTTTGAGAAGATTAGCAACCAAATTCGAAGAAACAAGGCTGAGGATTTATAGGATGGGTGTCTCCTGCACTAAATGACCCCTCCCTCAAGTTCTCCACCAACAGCTCGGAGTTCAACAACCCACCAAATATGATTTCAAGGGGCAGCCGAGTAGGTCTAGTGAAGTGGCGGTTATCTGCAAGTTTTGGCAGCCGAGTTCCTAAAGTTTAGGAGGACTGTTGGGGTCCTCAACTTGTATAAATAAGAAGGCCTCAGGCCTCAGTGGGTTAGCTATTGAACAATTTATTTTCGCACTTTAGTGCAGCTCTGCATTCAGCTCATTTTCGAGCTCTTTCTGTAAACAGGTTTGTGACATGACTATTATATTTTGATCAATGAAGATGAATTCAGCTTTGAAACAGAACTGATATTTCTAAGGGGGATGTAGCTCTTGGGGTTGGGCCTAATCCAAGTGCCCAATCCCTCTTTCTTGTATTTATGTGTTTTTCTTGCATTCATGAAATAATTTCTATTATTTAGATTAAATCTTGCTTTATTACTTAGGTTGTTTTTGATGATTAGAATAGTTGTTCTTGCTTCAAGTTGACTAGTTAGTTTGCTGCAATAACAGAAAATATCCACAAAAATGCTACCAAGTAGGCTTTGAGCTCCTTTCTCCTTCTTTGGGACCATGAATTGAGACCAACGTACTCTTGCTGCCACTAAAACATTGGTTTTGCTTTCCAATGCAATTACTAGTGTTAGATTTCGAGTTGGAAAAGTTGATATCAATTGTGTTTTCATGCTTAGATCTATTCTTGCTTAGTTTCGAAATATTTCTTGCATAAATTCCTGTCCATCAAGTTTTGTTAAGCACTTTTCTGTTTTCTAGGTCAAAATAGGTCAAAAATAAGTAAAACTCTATTCTCATAGTTTTTGCTTGGGTCAGTTTTGAAAAGAAGTGTGTAGAGCACTTGTAAGACACTCCAGCTTATCCTTCCTTCATCATACAACCTATTCTAGTATCTTTCTCAAGGTTTTTTCACTCATTCGCCGCACTTTCTCAAATAGCCCTAAATTCTACATTTTTGTGCAAAATTGCTTTCTTATCCTTTGAACCAAACCAACCATCACCTTCATGTTTGATCTTCATTGATAGAGTCCTAGACCCTCTAACACCCTCATCCAACCTTGATTTTCCTTTTCCCACCATTTTTCCTCCTTCAAACCTTCAAAAATCAATTTAAGCCTACTCCTGTAGAACTTCCTGTAGATCCCTTATAGACTTTCTGTAGAGGTTCATGCGAGCACTTTTTCGAAATTTGATCACCATGGAATTCTCCAGAAAGGTGCTAGGGAATCTTTAGGTCCTCTCCACACCTTACCCATCATCTACAATAGCCAAATCCATCTCCTTTCGCCCCCAAACCTTTGCACAGTCAAATAAGTTAAAGCACAACCATAGTAATTCTGCATAAAATAGCTCAAAAGTACAAAAAGATGGTTCTTCCACATTTTCCTTCAGAAGTAGCTTAAGTACATGCATTTAATCTTGACAGTAGTCCATGGCATCCATTTCAGTAGTTTCACCTCTTTTTCTTGCAAAGGTATGGTTAATGGGTAAAACTAGGGTTTGCTAGGGTTTGCATTTCCTTTCAGCGTTCATCTTCTTTTTGCAAGTAGAATAACCTATTTTGAGTTAGCTTTCTTCCATAACAATTAAAAGCTTCTTCTGAGAACTCATAGAAGTTGGTTTGAGCTCCTAGCGAACTTGTACTAGCTGATCAAATGACAGCCTGCAATAAGAGCTAGTACTTGTGCATACAACACCATCGCTTCCAAGTTTGTTACGAACTACTGGGTTGATAAAACTAAATAAGGGAGTCCAAGAGTTGCATCATCATTTTTGCAATACTGGAGCCCACCATCTTTTTGGTGCCGTTGCCGGGGAAGCGTCAAAGTATTTGTGATTGCTACTTTTTTTCTATTTTCTACTGTAACATTTTGCTAAGTAGTTTATCTTTGCAAAAGTAGATTAGACATTTCCTGCTTTCACTTCAATTCTACAATTTCAATTTTGCAAGCGTAGATTAGCATTTTAATTCTGCAATTTCAATTCTGCAAGCGTAGATTAGCATTTCAATTCTGCAATTTTATTTCAGCAACATAGATTAGTCATTTCCCGCTATCATTTCAATTCTGTGATTTTCATTTTAGCAAGGTTTATTGTAGTTAGTTGCAATTTGTTGTTAAGTCAATTTCAATTTTGTAGGTACAAGCAGAAAAAGAACCACAAAAATCCTAAAAAAGAGATTCTCTTTCATGCCTCATAGGAACAGAGACAATTCAGGAAAAATTATACCCAACACCCCCAACACATCACTAAGTCACCCTTCTCTCTTCTTTGGTGGAAGTGATCCAGAAGAACCTATAGGTGAAGTTCCAGAGATATACGAAGATCCTATAACAGAAGAAGATCAAGAAAACATTCCTCTTGAGACCATGGCTGAACACAAAAATGGTATAGGAAATGAAGGGAGAATAGAAGGCAGCTTTCCCATCCGAGAGACCCTGATACCTTCTTGTTTGAGTTTGTTTTCCTTTGTCGAACTTATGACTATGCAAAATATGAGAAAAATTTGAAATTCTTTCCCTCTACCCTCAAGGATGCAGCACTCCGCTGGTTCATGGGGTTATCTGGAAACAGTATCACAGCTTGGGCTCAGATGCAACAAGCCTTTAACAATAAATACCGAGATTACTGTAGGTCAAAGGAAACAAAGGGAGAAATCTTTCGGATGACCATGGGAAGTGATGAATCTTTATAAAACTATGAAGAGAGGTTCCAACTCAGTTATAAAAGGGTCAGGTGCACACTTGACCCCGAATCTCTGAAGCTGGTTCTGTTCCTAGGAGTCCCTGAAGACCTTCTAGATACCCTCTATTTGTTGGTTGGCGGAGACATCTACTAGCTATCTTATGATGACATAAAGATTGTGTTTAGAAACCATTCTAGGGTAGCCAGAAAAAGAGGTAGGGGAAGTCAACTTGTAGCCAATGCCCCCTTATCCAGAAACGAGTTTGCAAATCGGATGGAAGACCTCAAAAGTGAGATGAGACATACCATTGCCATGCAAATGGATACCTTATAAATCCAAAAGAAGCGAGAAGATGTTGAGAGGGCTTTGGCCATCTTTTGTCCCAGATGCACTCGAAAGCATTCTAGGAATGGGTGCCCATTGCACTCCGTAGAGGTATGCTTTGTCTGTGAGGTAGACCACCCTACAAATCAGTGCCCATCCTTACCCAGATTTAAAGCTATGTACCAAGGGGCTGAAGCAGCTACTGAACAACTCTACTTCATGAACCAAAGGAGGCCTTGTGGATCTAGACCTTACCAGCAGGGAATGCAAGGGACATCCCAAACTTCTTACAACCCCAATCAATCCACTCACATACCTTCTTGGGGTCCCCCTGCTCATCCTTCCTAGTCCACACCCCCTCCTTGGTCATATCCATCTCAATACCATACTCAACCTGCTGCTCATTCATTTCATTCTCATGTTCAGCCACAACCTCAGTGGAATGCACCTCATCAGTAGTGGAGGCCCCAATACAACTCTCCTCCTACTCTTTTTCCTCCACCACCTACTCAACCATAACCATTACCCCATGCTCCTCCAAGACAACCCCGAATACCTGCTCAATCGAACCCAAACCCCAATAATAGATAGGCCCAACAGGTATATACTGGAGAAACAACATGCGCTACCTATGTTGTGGAGATTCAAGAGATCAACCTACAATTTGGGAAGGTCCTCCTAGATAGCTAACCTCCTCCTAAGGAGGATGAAGAAGAGAAACAGGAAAGTGAACGAAAGTCATTCCATCCTTTCCTGGTAGACTAACTGGAACCACACAACTGACCCCAGAAGAAACTAAACTTTTGGGAGAACTGAAATAGTTGTGTAAAAATACCACTTCTACAGGCCATAAAGGATGTGCCCATATACAACAAGATGATCAAGGAAAATTGATTTAAACACCCAGGCATGTGAAAGAGAGATGCTCCAACTATCAATGTCATAGGACAACTGTCTGATTTGATGTTGGGTCAGGTAATTTGCCCAAAATATCTAGACCTTGGGAGTCCAGTAGTTGATTTTTACATCAATGGCACCATAATCCCCCATACCTTGATCAATCTAGGGGCTGCCATTAATGTGATGACTAGGGACACTATTCTCAAGCTCAACCTTCAGGGCTCCCTAAGAAAGACCTCGACAGTACTGGAGTTAGCAGACCACTCCACCTTGACCCCCGAGAGGATTGTGGAAGATGTCATGGTTTCTATTGATTCCTAGGAGTAACCCACTGATTTATTGGTTCTCCAACCAAAGGTAAAGCTCACTGGGTATCCTCTCATCCTGGGAAGAATTTGGCTGGCTACTCCAAATGCCTACATTAGATGTCGAGCTGGGAACATGACAATCAAGAATGAGCATATGTCCAAGCAGCTAGTCCTCTATCCTCCTACCCAACCTCTACTGGAACATGATTTACCCCTCTGGTTGGAGGATGAAGATGAGGATGAAGTCTACTCTGCACCAGTGTGTACAACAGAAACTACTATGGGGGGTCCATAAATCAAGGATGATCTTATTGAAGATTTGATTCAAAATCTTCCCCCCAGTAAGTTGCCATTAGAAGAGTTAGTGGAAGAAACCCAAGCCAATGCCTCAGTTAATCTCTGTGTGGCTGATTTGATCCCTCTCCGAGTTAAGAATGTGGAATTTGGCCCAGAAAGAACCTTGAGGATCAACTCAGCCCTATCCACCTCTCAGGAGAATGAGCTGTGTAACTTATTGAAGAATCACTTGGATGCTTTTGCTTGCAACTATAAGGAGATGAAGGGAGTCCACCCTTCTGTATATACTCATCACATTTACATCAAGGAATATTGTAAGCCAGTTAGGCAACCTCAAAGGAGGATGAATCCAGCCCTCAAAGTCATTGCCAAAGAAGAACTGCAAAAGTTGCTGGTTGTAGGATTCATCTACCCCATCTCTGACAGCGAATGCGTTTCTCCTTTGGTGCTAGTGCCAAAGAAAAAAGGGAAGTGGAGAATCTGTGTAGATTATCGGGAACTAAACAAAGCCACTAAGAAGGACCATTTCCCTTTGCCTTTCATAAATCAAGTGTTAGATGGCCTGGCAGGGGAGAAGTTTTTCTCCTTCTTAGATGGGTTTAGTGGGTACAACCAAATCCAAATCAGCCCGGAAGACCAAGATAAGACCACTTTCACTTGTCTATGGGGTACCTTTGCTTACCAGGTACTTCCCTTTGGGTTGTGCAGTGCTCCTGCCACTTTCCAGAGGGCGGTACTAAGCATATTTGTTGAGCTGGTTCATGATTCTGTGGAAATCGATATGGATGAATTTACCCCTTATGGGTCCAACTTCCAAGAAGTATTGACTAGCCTGGGAAACATTTTAGCCAACTGTATTGAAATGAACCTGTCCCTCAGTCCTAAAAAAGTGAATTTCTAATAACTGAAGGGACCGTGCTAGGTCATACAATTTCTCAATAAGGATTACAGCTGGATACCAACAAGATTGCTATCATCCAAAGGGTACCACCTCCTCAAAACGTAAGAGATATTTGGAGTTTTCTAGGCTTAACAGGGTATTTTAGAAGACTCATCAAGGATTTTAGCAAGATAGCCTCTCCATTATTTGGTCTTTGGGGGAAAGATGTTGATTTTATATGGACTGACAATTGTCAAGAGGTTCTGGGTGCTTTGAAAGGTAAGATGGTAACTTCCCCAATCTTGAGAGGTCCAAACTGGGCCCTACCATTCCACATTCACACAGATGCCTCGAACAAAGCTATCCGAGTAGACCTAGGACAAGTCAAAGAGAAGCTACCATATGCCATATACTTTGTCAGTAAAAACTTGTCGAAGGCAGAATTAAACTACATGGTAACCGAAAAAGAGCTTCTAGTTGTAGTCCATTCCCTAAACAAGTTTAGACACTACATCACTGGTTATCAAACCTTCGTACACACTGACCATGCTGCAATTAGGTACTTGATGAATAAACTAGATCTAAATGCTTGTATCATTAGATGGTTACTTTTGTTATATCAATTTGATTTGACTATTGTTGATAAGCCTAGTAAGGAAAATGTTGTTGCTGATTTTCTGTCTAGACTAGATCTGCCTGCAGGTGAAGAAATAATGGTGGATGACCAAATGCCAGATGAACACTTATTTGCTATTTCAGCACTCTCTCCATGGTTTTCTGATATACCAAATTACTTGGTTTCAACATAGTTTCCACCACACCTGTCCTCAAAAGAGGAGCAATATCATGAGGAAAAGCGCTCCATTCACTTGTATTGGGGGCAGCCTATTCAAACTTGGCCTCGATTAGATTTTGAGGCGATGTGTCAGGGAGGAGGAAGTCTTTGAAATCCTCTTAAGCTGTCATGATGGACCTTGTGGGGGTGACTTTGTAGCAAAGAGGACCACTTTCAAGATTTTGCAGGTAGGTTACTATTGGCCCACTCTTCATCAAGATGTCAGAAGATACATCAGCCAATGTGACCGATGTCAAAGGATGGGGAAACCAACTCCAAGGGATGAGATGCCCCTGCAACCTCAAGTGAATTTCGAGCCATTTGAGAAGTGAGGCATGGACTTTGTGGGTCGTATCAACCCTCCTTCAAAACATAAGTCTTACATCATTATGTGCATAGACTACCTGACAAAGTGGGTAGAAACAAAGGCAATCAAAGGAGCAATAGAAGAAAAAGTAGCTGAGTTTTTAAGGGAAAATATCTTCTACAAATTTGGCTACCCAAGAGAGTTAGTTACAGACCAAGGGAGTCAATTACCTCCAATTTAGTTTAAGACCTGCTCACAAACCACAAGATTAAGCACAAAAATTCCACCGCTTATCACCCCCAAGCAAATGGACAAGTGGAAGTCACTAACAGAGCTTTGGAAGAGATTTTGACTAAGGTAGTGAGCAGCATCAGAAAAGATTGGGCAGACCGATTGGTTGAGGCCACATGGGCCTATAACACTACTTGGAAAACTACCATAGGTTTCACACCCTATGAGCTGGTCTATGGGAAGAAGGCTTTGTTGTCCATAAAATTTGAATATAACACAATAAGGCTAGCAGCTCAGCTGAACCTAGACCTCAGCCATGCACAAAAAGAAAGATTGCTTCAGCTAAATGGATTAGATGAACATATAATGCAAACCCTTCTCTACTTAGAGGTAGTCCAACTTCAAAGAAAAATATGGCATGACCGACACTTGAGAGAGAAACAATTTGAGCCAGGAGATTGGGCGCTGCTGTATGACTCAAGGTACAAGGATTTCAAGGGCAAGCTGAGAACCAGATGGCTGGGACCATTTACAGTGGAAAAATGCAATGACAATGATTAAGTCTTTATCTGGACCATTGATGAAGAAGCCATCTCCATGCTTGTCAATGGGAATCGATTGAAAATCTATAGGAAGCCCCTTTCTAGATTTGATTGAAACTATGGGTAAATTAGTGCTGGTAGTGGAGCAGGTCCCTGTCTCCACTCCACCCACACCTTAAGCAAAAAAAAAAAAAAACAGAAAAAACAGAAAAAAAAAATAGAGAAAAAAGAAAATGAAATAAAAGATCCCTGGGTGAAAACCTCTTGGAGGCACCCCAGCTATCTAAAAGAAAAAGAAGACAAAAAGACAAAAAAAAACAAAAAAAAGAAAGGAAAAAATGAACCTAATTTCTTTTGAATAAATTGGAGGTTGTAGGAAGGTCATTGCAGGTTTTAGGAGGATCGCACAAGACAAAGACAAAAGACATGACTAGGCTGCATGCATCCCTCACAGTCCATTCCTCCATCCCCTTTACCCTTTCCCAATTTTTGGTCTCATTTGGTCTGAAATTTCGCATCCTATAGGAAACTCTGTATATTCTATAGGAGGTTCCTGTAGAAACTGTAGAAAGGCCAAAATCAATCTCAGAGGAGGACCCGAAGGTTGGAAATTTTTCTATGAGGCTTGTGGACCTCCCTGCCTCCATCCATCGCCCTATATCACTTTCACATATCTGTACACCTTCATTGCACTCGTTTTTCTATCCCTGCACAGTCACACACATAAATTTTGTTTCCTCTATGTTGCAAACAAAAAAAATTCTTGTGACAAATCAAAGTAGCAGCCTTTTCACTCACCCTACCTGATACCTTCCATCTGTGATTCCTTGTTAGCCAAGACCCTCATTAGCAGTTGTAGCCCTACTTAGATATTAGCTTGAACTTCAGAAGGAGAAGAAGCTAGAGGAAATCCTACAGGATTCCTATAGCAGTTGATCCCTCTGAAAAGCATACTCCAGAGACAGGTCAACAAAGTAAGGCATACGAAACATGCAAGGAGCTCTGTTTGAATGTGAGAACATCAGCAAAAGCCTGAGGTTGAGTATGCAAAGAGAAAGCAGCCACAGTAGTGAAAAAATGGGTTCCAAAATATGAAATATGCATAATACGGCTGCGATTGAGCAGGTAAGTGCGTAAACCTATTCCTCAATTACATGAATCATATTTCAAGGCTGCATGACTATGGGAATGGTTATGATTGAATGGAATCGGTGGCCAGTTAACTGGCCACCCTCGTTGAGTTACACATCCTCATGGAACTCAAACGAGCCCGTCAAATTCAAAACTGTTGATTAGATATGCAATGAGCACATGTGGTATGTCCATTCAGGAGAAAACATTCGGGACTAGTAGTGGTGGCGGTGGATAATGGGAGTAAGGGAGGTGATGGCAGTCAGTCGGCATGTAGAAACATTATGACCATGACGTAGGACCAATGGTACGGATGGCGATAATGTACCCATATGGCCACCTCATCTCCTCACCACGAATCACACCAACAATTAAAAGACAGCTCAGTTGAGGCCTTCGCCACCCTTTGTTCACTTTGCATTCACGACTTTCTCGACTGGAGTATGCATCAACCACTTCTAGAGCAGCTAACCAGTCGTCCTCGGCCAGTTTTTAGAACCCTCCCGCCTATCGAGCTCTATAGGAGCACTATTTCATTCTATAGGAGCTGGGAGATTTCTACAGGAAGGTTTCCACAGAAAAGGAAGAGAACAGCTCTGCAGAAGGAAAAGCTGGGATTGTCGTCGAAATTCAAGCTCAAAATGAGGTAAGCTCGAGAAAACCTCTCTGCATATGACTTGTTTGAGTAAGATGGTGAATTAAACACGACATTAGATTGAAAAAGAGAGCGAGTCTACCTGCATACTGAAAAAAGAAAGTGAAAGTCTGCCTGTATATTTTCCCAGAGTCTACACCATTTATGTTTTCTTCTCTGTATCCAAAATCTCCTCATCCTTTTTTAAGGAAGGTACATGCAACAATAGAGACCAGCTTGTGCATGTGAAAAGAAGGAATGAATTTGCATATCTATCTACTTGCTAAAAAAAAAGGAACCTATGTCCTTATCCTCTGTTCTGTAAAAAAAAATATATATATATATTTTCATATACACAAAGTCAAATTTGGGGTAATAACAGTTTGAAACAAGGGAATTATGGCAATTCAATGTTGTGAGAATGAGCACATTGAAATTCCTCCTACAGTTCAAAAAATGAAACAAAATTCAGTTATCCCTTTGTCTCTGATTTTCTTTGAAATTGCTGTTTTTCTCCTCACCTAAGCACTTCAGATACTAATCAACACCATGCTAGGAGGGTTTATGAGGAAGGAGCCCTTGGACTCCAACCAATTACATGAGCACCCTGAGGTGGTGGCCCTTTTCACCAGGGAAAATTGGCTGATCTTCTTCGATAGAATACATGGATATGATGATGAGGTAACTGAAGAATTTCTAATGGCCCTGCAAACCCATTCAAAAACTCATGCCATAGTCAGCTTTAGGGGTCTGTCCCTAGAACTCACCCCTGATTCTATCAGTCTAATTACAGGCCTTCCCCCTGGGCTCCCTTGGAGTAAGAAGGAAAACTCATTGGGACAAGTGGCCAAGAAGACATTTTTTCAACCAGGGGAGGATCCTGTAGAGGATAAAAATGGGGTCAGGAGGACAAGCTTGCCTTCTCCATTCAATGAAGTAAGTTACCAAATAATAAAGCATATCACTTGTGAGGAAAGGTTCAACATTGTCTATGGCTATCACTTCAGGTTACTACATGAATTGAGGTATGGGATGGACCTACCTCTAGTTAAAAAGCTAAGTCTCCCATATTTCCTCCTCCAGTCTCTAATAGAATGTAGTACCAAGCTAAATACAAGAATCTCGGACCAATTGGCCCCCCATGGGCTCATCAAATTATTGGTAGAAGATGCCTTACATACCTATACCATTCCCCTAGCTTGAGACATTTTCATAAATATGTCCAGAGATGATGATATCAAAACTTTGGCTGAGGATATCAGCTCATCTGGCAATCAGGAAGAGGAAGAGGAAATTGAGGAAGAAGGGCATGAAAAGACACCACATATGCAGACAGTGGACAAGCAGGAAATAGAGGAGGAATAGAAAATAGAAGAGAAACTTGAAAAACCCACAGCAGAAAAGAGGACCACTCCAAAGACAGAGAAAAGGAAAAGAACAGGAAGTGAGAAGAAAAAGCCTAATAAAGTCAAAAAGGGGACTACCACAAGCAAGATAGGAACCTAGAAAGAAAAAGAGAAGCCATTGTCAGAAACAACAGAAACACAAACACAAACAGTAGGCACGGATTAGACAGCAGAAGATGAAGGGGAGCAGTAGCAGGAAGAAACATCCCCTGAGACATTGGCAAAAGAAGCAACAGCTGTGCTCACTGCATTAAGTACTCCAACAAAACAAAAAGGAAAAAGAAAAATGGAAACATCAATTTATTTTAAAGCCAGAAGGAGCACTAGGATAAACGTGGGCAAGCCCCAGCCTCCACCAAAGGAACCTATCATAATCACAGATGCACCTACTGAAAAGAAGGAGGAATCCCCCTCCAAAATATCTATCACTTATGAGAGAGGGAGTCCCAAAAATTCCACCTAGAAGGATAAAATTAGACTGATGGATACCAAAACAGTTCTATAGGAAGCTAAGACTTCTCTACAGGAAACGCTATCCAAGCTAAAGGAGACCGAAAAATTGGAAGAGGAGGCAGTTAAACAGTCACAAGAAGAAGACAAGACCGAAGAGATACCTGAACCAAACCCTCAATCTAGTTTGGGCTCATATTACAACTTGTTAGAAGGTGGGAAGATCATCCCACAAAAGTTTGTTGTACCACTTTTCTTTGCATTAGAATAGGAAAGGGTTAGGACCCACACTTGGATGAGAATTGCTAAATCCAAGGGAGTTGCAGACATAGGCCACCTAGAAGAACAACTAAAAGAATTAAGAAGAGAGTTGGCAATGGTGAGACACACTGAGAACAGTAAAAGAGCCTAGCTACAGGAGGAAAATGCACTGCTAAAAAAGCGATTACAGCAACAACAAACTCAAAAGGCAGACATGACACAAGTTTCTGAAGAGCAGCAACTACAGGAAGGTCCCCTAGCAGGACAGGAAATAACACAGGAACAACACCCAAGGGAAGGGACACAACCTAATATGGAAATATTGGTAAAGCAGCAGCAAGAGAGGGAGTCTCAGGCAGTAGCTGATATCCTAATGCTAAAACAACAGTTGCAGGAAAGAGAAACCCAGATGGCCTGTATGGCCAGCTGGGCAATGGAAGCCTTGCAATGTAGACAATCGGCCAGATCTTATGCATTGTATCTTAAAGACCAATGGCTTTAGTTTCAAATCAAAACATTGGCCCAAAGGGGCACAATCCCTTTCCAACATTATGGTCAATTTATGCATCTGTGTAACACTAGTTTGGCTGAGGACAAGGCCAAATTAGCAGAGTTTTATTTACATAATATGACACTCCCTGATATGAACTTTTAGGACCACAATGCTGCATTGGGAGATGTACAACTCATGGCTATGGCTTCCTAGATGAGCCATGAGGAAAAAAGGGCAATGGAAGTTCAACAAATCATGTCCAAAGAATTGAATGAGCCCCTACTAATCATGGCAGAACCAGAAGACCCCTTAGCCCTAGTATATGCTCATCAACACCTTGCCAACAACCCTCAAGTTCTCCCAGATTATGTTGAAAAGCAAGTGCAAGGCATCGCGCATTTTGAGGACATGGAAAGATTATTTGGTGATGATTGTCTTCATGCTTATATGAGGAGATGGAATACACTATCCTATAGCTTGAAGATTAGGGAGTATCACTCCCCAACCAGAATGAGGGAGGCTTTGGCAAGAGTGCCCCTTTATAAACAATCAATGCAAAACCTGAAGGCCAACTAGATTGGCCTAAAGTTCAGTCCTCCACTACTCTTAGGACTACTGGAAGGGGTCAAGGAAGAAGAAGAACACAGGCAATGGGAGGAAGTAGACAGAAAGGTAGGTTTTCATGACAGGGAAGAGGACATCACCTCAGAAGAATGGGATGTTAAGGAAGCAGTTAAGGCCATCAAGGATGAATAACTGGATTAGTTGCTTAGAGGATGAGCAACCCATTCAGTAAGGGGGTGATGATGAGCCCCAAAAATGGGTAACTATATGGGATCATTTTGCCTATTATTCTCATTTAATCCACCATTCTCCATAGGTTTATGCATGCTTTTGAATATATTTATGTTAATTGAATGAATGGGGATAGTCATTTTACCACAAAGTCTAATACGTTCTTGTTGCAGATTTTTGGACATTTTTGGACCAAGATCAGGCATTTATGAGCAGAGTAGCAACCAAATTTGAAGAAACAAGGCTGAGGATTTATAGGAGGGGTGTATCCTACACTAAATGACCCCTCCCTCGAGTTCTCCACCAACAACTCGGAGTTCAACAACCCACCAAAGATGATTTCAAGGGGTAGCCGAGCAGGTCTAGTGAAGTGGCTGTTATTTGCAAGTTTTGGCAGCCAAGTTCCTAAAGTTTAGGAGGACTGTTGGGGTCCTCAAATTGTATAAATAAGAAGGCCTCAGGCCTCAGTACGTTAGCTATTGAATAGTTTATTTTCGCACTTTAGTGCAGCTCTGCATTCAACTCATTTTCGAGCTCTTTCTATAAACAGTTTTGTGACATGACTATTATTTTTTGATCAATGAAGATGAATTCAGCCTTGAACTAGAACTGATATTTCTAAGGGTGTTGTAGCTCTTGGGGTTGGGCCTAACACAAGTGCCCAGTACCTCCTTCTTGTATTTATATGTGTTTTTCTTGCATTCATGAAATAATTTATGTTATTTAGATTAAATCTTGCTTTATTACTTAGGTTGTTTTTGATGATTAGAATACTTGTTCTTGCTTCAGGGTGACTAATTAATTTGTTGCAATAATAGAAAGGATCTACAAAAAGGCTACCAAGTAGGATTTGATCTCCTTTCTCCCTTCTTGGGACCATGAATTGAGACCAAAATACTCTTGCTGCCACCAAAACACTGTTTTTGCTTTCCAATGCAAATGCTAGTGTTAGATTTCGAGTTGGAAAATTTGATATCAATTGTGTTTTCATGCTTAGATTTGTTCTTGCTCAGTTTCCATAGCTTTATTGCATAACTTCCTGTCCATCAAGTTCTATTCAGCACTTTTATGTTTTCCACGTCAGAATTAGGTAAAAAATAAGTAAAACTTTGTTCTCATGGTTTTTGCTTGGGTTAGTTTTGAAAACAAGTGTGTAGAGCACCTGTAAGACACTCTAGCCTATCCTTCCTTCATCATACAGCCTGCTCCAGTCTCTTTCTCAAGGTTTTCTTCACTCATTCGCCACACTTTCTCAAACAACCCTAAATTCTACGTTTTTGTGCAAAATCGCTTTCTTATCCTTTGAACCAAACCAACCATCACCTTCATGTTTGATCTTCATTGACAGAGTCCTAGACCCTCTAGCACCCTCATCCAACCTTGATTTTCCTTTTCCCACCATTTTTTCTGCTTCAAACCTTCAAAAATCACTTTCAGCCTGCTCTTGTAGAACTTCCTGTAGATCCCCTGTAAACTTCCTGTAGAGGTTTATGCGAGCAATTTTTAGAGATTTGATCGCCATGGAATTCTCCAGAAGCATGCTAGGGACTCCTTAGGTCCTCTCCACACCTTCCCCATCATCTTCAACAGCCAAATCCATCTCCTTTCACCACCAAACCCCTATACAGTCAAACAAGTTAAAGCACAACCATAGTAATTCTGCATAAAATTGCTCAAAAGGACAAAAAGATGGTTCTTCCACATTTTCCTTCAGAAGTAGCTTAAATACATGAATTTTATCTTGACAGTAGTCCATGGTATCCATATAAGTAGTTTCATCTCTTTTTCTTGCAAAGGTAGGGTTAATGGGTAAAACTAGGGTTTGTTAGGGTTTGCATTTCCTTTCAGATTTCATCTTCTTTCTGCAAGTAGAATATTTTGAGTTAGCTTTCTTCCATCAAAATTAAAAGCTTCTTCTGAGAACTCATAGAAGTTGGCTTGAGCTCCTAGCGAACTTGTGCGAGCTGATCAAGTGACAACCTGCAGTAAGAGCTAATGCTTGTGCATACAACACCGTCGCTTCCAAGTTTGTTACGAACTACCGGGTTGATAAAAGTAAAGAAGGGAGTCCCAAGAGTTGCAACATCATTGCTGAAATACTGGAGTCTAGCAAGTACCTTAGTGGAAACTGATACTGAGCAGGTCAATATAGAAAATGTAATGAATGATCTTGACAAAACACTTGACCTAGATTCTTTTGGACAGGTACAGTTTGAAACTTCTCAAAGGTCAGCATTAGAGATCAGTGCCTCTACTTCTGAAACCTCTTAGAGGCACTCACAGGATACTAGTACAAAACTTACAGGGACATCCAAGGGAAAGAGACTAGAGACTACCACCCAAGCAATAGAGCAATCATTCATGTCTAAACAGCCTAAAACTTCTCAAGAGCAAGCTCAAACATAGGCTCACCCAACTCAAGTTAATGTAGAAGAGCCCCCAATTTTGCAGACTCCTCTGAATGAGGAAAAGAACAAAAAGAGAGACAAGGAAGTAGCTACCCCTACCAGTGGTCCATTAGACCAGCATAGTGCTAAAAGGCACAGGCTAAATCCTCATTCAGAAGAGGAAATTTTTGAAGAAACCATAGATAGCCAAAGAAAAGAAGGTGTAGATAGTCACCAGACTTTCCCAGCAGGTGGGACACCTTCTAGTTCACAGAGATAGGAGATGGAGAGACAAAAGAGTGTTGAAGTATCATCCTTTAAACCTCCAGGACATGAGAACCTATATTTTAAAAAGAAATTCAAAGAAATAAAATCTAGGAATGAGCCATTAAGGATCCAAGTCTATAATCAATATTTAAAAATGGCTCCGACCAATTAGAATAGGTTGATGTCAGCCTATGACATCAAGGAGGGAAAATTGGAAATGAGCCTCTTTAAGCTTAAAGTACGACAACTTTAGACAGCTACAGATTACCTTCAAACAAATTTTCAGATCATGGCAAAAGATATTCATCCCTTGGATCAGATTGAGTTATACATGCAAACAAGGGAAATGATATATTCAACTTTGACTGGTAAGGCCATGATAGCCCAAAGATTAGAAAATTATTTAAATAATACAGCTGCCCAATTACAGCTGGAAAGAGCCTCCTTGTAGGCTAAAGATAACATAATTAAATCTTTGGAAGAGTTAGTGATTAGATTGGGTCATAATCCAAAGGATGTGAATGCTGTAGAAGCCTTAATAAAGAAAAAAGATGAAGACATAGCTGCCTTGAAAAGGAAACTAAAATTACCACTATCAAGACATCCACAAACTGTAGAAATTTTTCAGAAGAAGTCTGAAGAGGAACCTATAGACTTAGTCCTACAACTAAATGAATAGTTGAAGGAGACCGAGCAAGAGTTAGAAAATCACTCAAGAGCAAGCAGGGAGAGTCGACCTCTCAGCTTCTGAATGTGATACCAGTGGTCTACTACAGTCCTTTAAACACTAGCAATAGCTTTGGCACCCAATGTCCCTTTGGCCACAGCTGAAGTAGTCACAGGTACAAGTACAAGAACGGTACTAGCAGGAACTTTAGGTTCAAGCACAGATGAATTGATAAAATCAATGGAGGAGATGAAACTCCAAGTTTTAGAGTTACAAAAGGTAAAAGAGAAATTTGTTACCTTAGAATAGAAATATGATCTTTCAAAAAGAAATTATGCAGAAAAAGTGAGGGAGAACAAAGGGTTAGCTCAGCAGGTGAAATCATTAGAAAAAGAATTCATATTTGACAAACCCTTAGCAGAAATTAGAAGGATTCTTTGGACCAACATCACCCAATCAATAAATGATGTTTGGCTATCAATACAAATAATTTTTGAAAAGATTGATTTGGTATAAGTAGCACTTGAAGAAATTCATAAGACAAAGGAGGAATTAGGAAGAATGTCCAAGGAAGCCACCGGGCTTATAAATTTTTTGAATAGCAAGAATAAGTATCAGCTTGAAGAACTGGGCATTCAAGATAGAACAGGGACTATTCTAGAGGTCAAGAAGGTATTGACCAAAAGGTATCTAATGCAGAATTTGGAAAGGAGATGCCAAAACATGCAAGAGGAAATTAATGTTTTTATGGAGAAATTTGGTATTTTGTAGAACAAAGGGCAACCCAGTCCTCTAATAATTGATGATAAATTGATGAGGCATGTAAATTATGTTGATAAATTGGCTCAATATGCAGATAACCAAGCCAATTCATCAACCAGTACATCAGCACCAAAGGCACTGCCTAGGGATATAGTTCTCTATGACAGTCTAGAGAACATTTTCTATTTTGAACATGAGTTAAAGAATTTGTGTCCAGTTTAGCTTACTTTTTTCAAGTACACCGAGACTGATGAAATCCTCAGGAAACTTCAAAGGACTAGAATACCACAGGAAAAATGGTGGACAAAAATGCTAGTCATTTTGTAATTTACCTTGGTAAAAAAGTAAATTTTCATTATTTACTACAGTCAATGATGGTAAAATAGGATGAACAAGGATCAAACAAGTAAAGAGTATCAGAACAGGTCAAAGTGTATCAGTGAGAAAGTGAAAAGAAGAATAACCAACACTAATTTATGAGGAAGATAGTAAGATGCCTCATCATAGGGCCTGCCTCCAACTTATTCAAAAAAACAAGGACAACAAGCCATCAGTTTACTTTATCTTCTATCTACGAGACCATCTGTCTCTACTTTCATGTAACTTATAGTTATTTACCCTAGAATATATCTCTCTTTGTTATGAGATATTTTATTGTAAAACTTTTGTATAAATACTCCCTCATTCGGAGTATTAAGAGTGGATTCTTAGACATTTCTGTAAAGTTGATTACTTTGGAATAAAGTGTTTTTGGACCAAATCTTGTATGGTTGGATGGACAAAAAATTAATACAAAAGACTTTTCACAGGATTCATGTGCAAAACACCGGACAAATAAGTATTATGTATCTCATGTGTTATTGTTTTCTTGTTTAAATATTTCAATTATGTTCCATATTTGAATATTAAAACGAAGAAGTATAATTTAGAAAGTTCTTAAGTGCAATCCGTTTTCAATCATTTTTATTCTTAATGTTTCCTCTAAACTATCATAGGCAATGAATTATTAATTGCTTTTACTTCTTAGTTTATCATTTTGATCATTTAGTAAAAAATCCTTAATTGCTTTTTATTGGTGATCATCTAAATTCCCTCTTCTCAAAACATGTGGAAGGACTCTTAATTTCCCTTCTTCCCTTTTGAGCCCATCCCATCTTTTCAAGTTATCATTTGCTCCTTGTTTAGCTATATTTCCCTATGAAGCCATCCTTTTCTGAAAAACCAAATCCAGTTGAGCTATCTTCTTTTGACTCCATTAGCCCAGTGGCGTAAAATATTTAGTTCTACCCATCTGCTATTGAATTTCACCACCAAATACAACTAAAAAATCCTAAAGCTTTCATAACTAGCCTAAAACCTTCTAAAACAAAGCTAAGATTTTAAAAGAGAGCCCTCTCTAGGTAGATATTGGCTAGATTTTGTACACAAAAGTTGGTTTGTGATTACCTCAGACCCCTTTCCTCTTCCTACAACTTCTAGGGAAATCTGAGTGATAACACTTTGTTTATTTTCTCTATCTATCATGCTTATGTATTCTCTATTTTTAATTGTTAAACATAAAGTATAAGAAGATAATTTGTTTCTTAGCAATCTATACTCAGTGTTGACAATTCTAAATGCTTTCCTCTGATATCAAGTTAAAGAATTCTTAACTGATCTTTAGCTTCAATTGAATCTAGTTCTCTTCTTCCACTTCATTTCATTTAAATCTAAGAGATCCAATAGCATGCCTACCTTGCCTTGTTTCACTTAAGCTTGATACTTCTGAAAATTGATTATTCCAAGCTCTTTTGACTCCATTTCCTAATGGCCTTCCCTTACTATTCCAACCAAACCAATTCGAAAACCAAACTCTGAGCCCAATAGCTATCCTAAAATTCCTAGTAAACAAAGATAAATCTCACAGAGAGACTCCTCTATGAGTTTAGGAGGGCTAGATCCTAAATTCGAAAGTGGTTTTGATGTTGCCTCCGTGGTTTTTTTCTTCAGCCTTGAAATTACGGAATTATAACATAGTGGCGACCATACTGGGGAAAGCACATTTTGTGGGCTTGATTGTGGGTAAAAAACTCAACAGTTAAGCGCGCTTGAATCATAGGTGATCTGGGATGGGTGACCTCCCAGGAAGTCCCAGTTACCTCGTGCAAGCCTCGGAAGTGATGATTGACTCAATGCAATGAGTGCTTAGTGGAATATTCAAAAATCACAAGAAATTAGTCAGCTATGACTACCTCTCATGGAAATGGAATGTGATTCATTTCACTAGTTTCAATCCCACTTCTTCACCCTTGTGAGCATAACTCAATGTAATGAGTGCTTAGTGGACTATTCAAAAATCATAAGAAAATTGTCGGTTATGACTACCTCTCATGGAAATGGTCATAGATGAATGACTTACATAACGTAGTTGAATCCCAAAAAATCATAAGAAATTAGTCAGTTATGACTACCTCTCATAGAAATGGTCATAGATGACTGACTTACTTAATGTAGTTGAATCCCAAAAAATGATATCTAATATAATGCACTGGGAAAACCCCTCAATACATAAATTATTATAATTATTAAAATATGAAATTAGAACATTTTAAATATTTTATATATTATTATAATTGTTAAAATATTAATTAAATGTATAGATTATTTTCCTTCCAAATAAAATATAATATTTATTTCAGATATAAAACTAAATTTTTAAAAACTTACCTTTTTTTTACCTAAAACAATATAAATGATTTATGTATACTTAGTAATAAGTATTAAATAATTTTTTCAAAATAAATATAAAGATGTACATTAAAGGCACTCCATTAATTAATAAGACGTTTACAAATTAAAAAATTTCAAGGTCTAAGGCCATGTAATATTTATAGTGAAAGATAAAAGTAAAGAGTGGAAAGTAAAACATTCTTTTATTTAGTAATTAATTTATGAAAATGTTTCTATGGGATGACCGAGTGGATGGCACAATGGATGTTATTCCCTCCACTCACTTTAAATCCCATGGGGAAAAAACAGGTTTCTCTCTTATTCCCTCCACTCACTTTTAAATCCCATGAGGGACAAATAGAGTTATGCTTGTGGAGTCCAAGCGCGTTTGATTACCATAGTTTTTTAATAATAATAATAATTATAAAACTATCATAAAAAATCCATGAAATTTTTATTCCAAAAAAATTTGTTTTTGTTTTTTTCTCAAAATCAATCTAATACATAATTTAACCATTTATATTTATTAATTTTAATATTTTTACTACTAATATATGGAAAGCGGTATTTTTTTAAAATAAAATAACAAATTTATTAAAAATTATAGTTCCATTTTATTAATAATTTTTTTCCTTGGAATTTTGTTCTTAAAATTTTTAACTTGTTTTAACTATAATGATCTAAATGTCTCATTATATAATCACTTTATAGCTAGTCATAATAATATGGGGAAATTAGCATTTTGATTAGAAAAAAGGATGGAATAATTTTGAGTAAGATGGAATCACACATATGAGAGTTTAACATTATATTATTTTATTTTATTTTAATAATATTAAGGATATATTCCAAAGTACAATAGTTCGAGTGGTAGCTAGTGGGTTTAATTCTTCCTCCACTTAGGTTCTATTTAATGGAGACATGTTAGCCTATGCAGAAAAAATTTGAACAAGTTGAAAATCTTGGCGAGTTTGTGCCTCGTGAACTATTCAAGTAGAGTTCCCTTCACTCTTTTGAATTTAAGTATTGAGGGGCTTTCACAGTGCACTATATTAGATATCATTCTTTTGGGATTCAATTGCGTTAAGTAAGTCATTCATCTATGACCATTTCTATGAGAGGTAGTCATAACTCACTAATTTATCATGACTTTTGAATAGTCCACTTAGCATTCATTGCATTGGGTGATGCTCACAGGGGTGAAGAAGTGGGATTGAAACTAGTGAAATGAATCGCATAGAGTCAATCATTACTTCTGAGGCTTGCACCCGGTAACTAGGACTTCCCAGGATGTCACCCATCCCAGATCACCTATGATTCAAGCGTGCTTAACTGTTGAGTTTCCCCCCACAATCAAGCCCACTTAGTTTGCTACCCCATTTGCAAAACTTTAGCAAGTATTGTGCCTCATGAACCATTCAAGTAGAGTTCCCTTCACTCTTTTTAATTTAAGTATTAAGGGGTTTTCACAGTGAACTATATTAGATATCATTTTTTTGGGATTCAATTGCGTTAATTAAGTCATTCATCTATGACCATTTCCATGAGAGGTAGTCGTAAATGACTAATTTCTCATGATTTTTGAATAGTCCACTTAGCACTCATTGCATCAGGTGATGCTCATAAGGGTGAATAAGTGGGATTGAAACTAGTGAAAGGAATAACGTAGAGTCAATCATCACTTCTGTGGCTTGCACCCAGTAACCAAGACTTCCCGGGAGGTCGCCCATCCTAGATCCCCTCTAGCTCAAGTGTGCTTAACTGTGGAGGTTTTTTCCACAATCAAGCCCACTTAGATTGCTACCGCATTTGCAAAACCTTAGCAAGTATTGTGCCTCATGAACCATTCAAGTAGAGTTCCATTCACTCTTTTGAATTTAAGTATTGAGTAGTTTTCACAGTGCATTATATTAGATATCATTTTTTGGGATTCAATTGTGTTAAATTATTCATCTATGACTATTTCCATGAGAGGTAGTCGTAACTAAATAATTTCTCATGATTTTTGAATAGTCCACTTGCTAAGTGGACGATTGAATCCACACTATGATAAACAAAGAATGATTGTTTTTTGCTTAGTCCACCTAGGCTGCAAGTTTTCCCAGGAAACATGATTTTTGAATAGTCCACTTGCTAAGTGGACGATTGAATCCAAACTATGATAAACAAAGAATGATTATTTTTCGCTTAGTCTAACTAGGCTGCAAAGTTTTCCAGGAAACAATAGAAATTAACGCATGATTTTGGTAAAATCTAGCAAATCTGTTTTGGAAATCTCAGTTACAGTTGTCAAGCTTCAAGATTTTGGGTGCTTAGGGCTTTTTCATAGTGCTAAATCCAAGTCTACCATCAAAAACAAGATTCAAACACTCTTACCATCAATTAAAAGAAAAAAATAAGATTCCAATGAGTTTCGAATCTCCGAATAAATTTTCTCAAAAATAAAAAAGCTACAAATCATTAAACCCTCGAACTAAACCTTCAAGGAAATGTTGAATATCTGTGATAAAATGCGATGAAGGATGTGCGTGAGATTTGAGACAAAGATTTAAGTTACATAATTTGATTTACAAAATGAAACAATGTCTAGCACGTCACACTTAAAAAGCTGGTAAATCCAAAAGTACTATTGTACTCTCCTTTATTTTTTTCCATAAAGAGTTAGTGTGCTTTACTTTTGTTCGATTCCCAAACTTGCTTTTTCTATTTTGAGTTTCTTTATAGGATTTTGCTTTCCCCATGCTTATGATTCCATATAAAATTGACAAGAAATTTGTGAATTCTTTAGATTATATTTTGAATTTTTAGAAGTTAAGATCTAGAGACTTTGGACTAAGTTTTATATTTACGTGAGTTTTTTTTATTATTTTTAGTTTTTTTGTTAGGAAATGTTTTATTTTTTTGGAAATGAATTTTTGGGCTATTTTTAGAGAAATATGTTTTTTTAGATTGTATTTTGGTTTGAAATAATAATTGTTGTATTAGATTTAGGTTGTTTAGTGTATTTGTATTAAGTTGGTAATACACAATTGAAATAATAATTTAAATATTGAGATGATGAAAGTTGAATGAGATATAATTTACTACTTATTTTACTAATGAAATATTTAAAACCACAGTGAAGAAATATTGATTTTCTAGAATGGGTAATTTCTACTAAGAAGAAATAACAGGTACCGATTACTTTGACCTCATTTTAAGCCTTTTATGTCATTTGATGAAGGACATTTTTTTTTTTTTTTTGCCTATGTATGATATGGTGACATTCAAAATGTATGTTTTATTCTTATTCTCATTTGTATTCCCTATTATTTATGATTATCTCATTTAGGAAATTATCTATAATTGTTGTAAATCAAGACAATGTACTATTATTCTACATCAAGTTGAACTCGACCCAAGGGATTATAGATTCGAAAATCCTACTATTATTGTATATTGGTTGATTCAATAGTAGGTTTTGAATGACATTGTTTCCTTAAATATATTTTCGCTTAATGTACCACAACCAATTGTCATAGGTTCTTTCATAGTGCATAAAATTCTACATATGCATTCGTGGAGTAACTCAGAAATAATATATTTCCCATCTCCATAGAGTCCCATAGTTTGTCTATACATATCAAGCAAGCCCTGGTGCAATATGCACACTTTTCTTGGTAATGAAAAATGACATTTTCTTGTCACCTACAATACAAGATTTGGCAGGTATTCAAAGGATGGTTCTTATATTGTTAGCAATGGAAACATTTATAATTCTACATCATCTAATAGACCCGCAATGCATGGAAATTTTGTATGAACTCTTTGGTATAGTATTCACCTAATATTTTACGCTACCAACAAAATAATTTTCCACTTCAAAGGTAAGTGAAACATATTTTCACTTATAAGTAAAGATACTCTTATTATTTAAAATTATACATAGGAAAAAATGATCATTTACTTATCCTTTCATCATTATTTAATAGTAAACCTAAAAACATAACCTGTAACCAAAAAAAATTAAATTAAAATAATTTGTTTGTTTTAGAAATTTATTTTTGTTTTTAGAAGTTTTTCTATATCACCATAATTTTATGGTAATAAATAATTTGAAATTATAATGTAATGTGATGGATTATAAATATTTTAAGAGAGTTTTTTTTTTGTTTTTTCAACCTTCTTTTAAGATCATTATAACTAGAAAAAATAGTTTTTATCTTAATTATTTTGAAATTATAATATAATGTGGTGGACTAAAAACATTTTAAGAGAGTGTTTTTCCAGTCTTCTTTTAAGATCATTATAAGTAGAAACAAATAGTTTTTATCCTAGTAATGTTGACTCTTTTTTTTCCAATTTTTAAAATTTGATTAATAATACTAATTTTTATTAATGTTTTTACTTACCAATTTTACCAATTGCCTTTCATACTGCAAATCCTTCCCCATATTATTAGTGAAAGAGAAGCCACTTAAATGCTTATGTTAATCATAGAATATCTTAAGTGCAACGATATGCACATGCATTCCAATCCTATTATCCCTGTTAGTATTACATGATTAAACAAGGAACCAACTACACCCATAACCCGTAATTTTATTTCAAGTCGATCTCTGATATAATCAGACCATTTTCGAAAAGTAAAATATTTTATTCATGCAACAAATATCTTGGTAACTATATGCCACAATGCCTACATAGAATAAACACCCACTAATAGATCCATTACAAGATCGAGGTTAGAATTTCCAATTAATTTATGGCATCAACACTAGAACATATATAATGTGTTTAACCTTATAATGCAATTGGGTTCTTCCACCACAAAATTTGTGCGGAACATTATTATATAATAGAAATCAGAATATAAAAAATAAATGCATCAGATCCAGAAGCATAAGGTTCATAATTAAGATCATGTAGTAATACTCCTACAAACTTTGTTGATATAAATAAGTACTCACCAATTTCAAGGTCATGCCATGGATGTGCTGCAATCATTTGTCGAGTCATGGAAGAAAAAATGCGTTCAATCAACAAAATGTCAAGAAAACCAACCGTAGCAAAGGCCTCTTACCTATTTCGGAGACATTCCAATTAAATAATTTCATATAGCTTGTTAGCACCTAAATCCACCTTAGGCTAAAGGAAGACAAAATTTAGGGTAACCACAAACCACGCTCAGTCTGGTAGCTAGCCCTACCAGAACAGGAGAGGGCTCTCTCCGTGTCACGCTCAGTGAATAAGTAAACGAAATGGTCTGAGATGACTTACAGTGAAATATTGATCTTAGGCTAGTAAGTAAATTTGGATACAAGAAGCAATTTTTTATGAATGACTGTGTTTCTGGGATAGTATGGGACCAACGGACAACAATGAGCAGAGAATTTAATACAAAGGCACAGATTACTTCGTGAGGCAAGATAGGAGGAAAGTCTAGCAATTTAGTTCGAAATAACGCGGAATGGAGAGATTTCTTAGGAGGGTGCAAAGGGCATAAGTACATGAATCCTTTTCAACAGAAGAAAGAACACTGAACATGAAATTTTCACAAAGGCAGAGCAATAAAAATGAATTCTACCTTATCTAACTTAGAAAATTTCACTGGAAATGAATATGAAATGAACTGTGAAACATAACAAAATACACATGAAGCATAAGAGACACATTTTCTACACTCACAACCACATGAATCTCATGAAATAGAGCCACTGCCTTTCATTAATCCTCAGTCAAAATATACAATGAAGAAATAGAGTTTCTTTCCCACAGTCTCCCAGAAATTACAAGCCAACCAACACTTTGCAAATGGTTTGCATACAATAAATAGAACATGCCATGAGGGGATAGAACGAACAAGAGTTGGGGAGTTTCTCAAATCATTACAAAATGGAGATGGAAAGCCAACCATTAGCTACAGGTGCAGCGTTACAAAAATGACAAATGGCTTTGGTGACCATTTTCCTTCCTTTTCCACTTGGATAGAAGCCAAACTCTTTAAAATTTGCCTTAGTTGCTGAAAAAAGTGAAGTGTAGATGAGCGGGTCCACTTGGAGAAAGTTGTGAATCGAAATTTCGCGAAACGGAGGTGAATTTGGCCTTTTTCCCTATATGCGCCACGCCCAATTCTATATGTGTTGTGCCACTTTGGAGGCTGTTTTGAGGCACCTGCAGGAGTCCAAAATGTGCCCAAGTGTGCTTGCTAGAAAGCTTGGCCTGTTTGTTTCCAACCCAAGTGGAATTTCTGAATTTGGTGCTCATTTGCCCCTACAAATCTTCATTCTCCCAAGATTGCTTCCTCTATGTCAAAATAGGGGCAAAGAGGTCATTTTTTGGGTGTTTTTAACCTCTTGGAGACTCAAATCATGCCCAAATTTCTTGTCCAAACACCAGTAGTTGTGATTTTTCATACTGAATCCAAAGATGCAAGCCATTTCCAATTTGGAGCTCCCAATCCTAAGCGCCGCGCGCACAGGGAGAAAAAACCTGTGTTGTGACCAAAATTTTGCCATGTGACCAAAATTTCCCCAAATTTCTTGAAATTTGGGCTGGAGGTTCTCTAAGAGGCACTATGTTGGGCCACAGAGGCTTCAGCCAAGATTCGAAGCCGATCTTGTTCTTTTTTCCTTTTTTCCTCTTTGTTGCTTTGCTCAATTTTTCCTTCAAGCTCCTTATCCGAGCCTTCAAACTCATGTTCTGTGCCCTATAATGATAAACCATCCACCTCAGTATGGTTTTGTCTTTGTCAGCCTTCTCCAGTAGTCTCTCAAGGTGGATGTTGATCCGCTCTAGCCAGGACTCACAGTCATTGTTAATCTCTTGCTCCAAGGGAGTGAGCTTGATCCTCCTATGCTGGGCAGATTGAAGATTCTCACGGATGCTTTGCAGCTCCATGATCTCATGCTGGTCCTCAAGTTACTTGTTCCTCTACTCCAAATACCTGATGATCCATTTGGACCTCTCCAAATTGAGTGACAAGTCCTGGATCTCTGTTTTTTTCTCCTGAATGGTCATCCTAAGTTTGGCACTCTCCATATCTGCATCATCATCCTGAATGAGGATTAAGTCGGCCTCCTGTTCACTTGATGTCCCCTCGTCATGCATGGGATTCTTGCCCTTGTCTTGTACCTGTGTCATCGATGCCGAAAGCGAGGCCCCTTCCACCCCAAGTGGAGATAACACTCGCTTTACTGCTGCAAACAAGTGCCTACTACCTATCTGATATGTAACGAATACTGGCATAGTAGTGGTCTCATGGCACTCATACTGATGAGAGGGACCACCTATCTCATGCTCTGCCTCTGATAGTACCTGTGAAGTGCTGAAGAGGTCACGAGAGATGAAGTCCTCCCAAGCAATGCCCTGCAATCCCAACTGTTGATCCACCAAAATCCGAATAAGAGCAAAGTGATAAACATTGTTAAGTTTCTGCTGAGGGGTCTTATGCTGCATGACGGTGTTCATCCTCTCTATGTTCCTGCATATGAAAAATGGGAGGTTCATCATCTGCACCCTGGTAAAGTGCATGAGCAACCTAATGTGATAGGCATATAGACGAGAGAACCTCCCCTCACAGCTAAAGTATTTCATGATCAATTTGATGAGAGGAGCATACTCATCTTTCAAATATCTGAATTGAAAGACTCTTGTGAGCTGCCTCAAGAATCTGGCCTTAATGTAAGGCTCATAGTGTTGCCTATCCACCTTCTTTTTCTTGTCCCATTGTTCTCCAACATTCGGTATGCCGGTTGCCACTGATATAGTTTCGAGTGTCAATGTGAAGGTGACCCTGGCCAAGATAGACTGACCTCCATGTAGGTGAAGCAAAAAAATATGGGCCAACTCATGATGTACTCTAACATTAGCCACCCTTTGACAAAATTCAAAACATGATAGATGCTGGAAACATGACATGGCAAGAGGGAAAGCCTGTAATTCAGTGAGGGTAGTTGGCTCATCTCTAACATGTTTTCCACTCTTGTGATGTCTCTTGGGAGCCTGTTCTTCCGAGGATGAATCACTTTGTGTCTCCATTTCATACTCTGATGAATGCTCAAATGCCATGACTGCTGTGTGTATTGTACTTGGGCTGCCCTTTGTGAAACTAGGTGTTGTTGTGATATCTGCCACCAAGGGGAACAATGAAAACAGGGAGTATTAGGAGGGGAGTAATATGATGGGAATAGGGGTTATGGGAGAAGTTTGTTTAGGGATATGTAGGGGATTTGGGTATTTGATAAGGTAGGGCTTTGGGGTTTTGATATGGTAGGGTTTTGGGGTGTTATGTTGACAAATAAGAGGAGGGGATAGGAATAGGGTTTGGTAGTGTTTTAGGGTAGGGATAATAGGAAAAATGAGAAAGGGGGGATAGGGAAAAATGGCAACGAAGGGAAAAATGAGGGGTGAAAATGGAAACTTGGCATCAACACCACAATTATGCAACCCTAGCAACAATGGCTTTTGGTGTTTTCTTGTGGTTGGTTTTATGAGTTTTGTTGCAATTAAACATAGCCATGAACCACCATATCATTCATAAAATTTGATGAGCAAGCCATGATATAGAACCTACCTGTCAATTTGAGGGGTTTCACAAGCAACTTGAGGCAATTTGGCATGATTTTGGGCCTTTGTGGGTGTGCGTCGTGCGCCAAACCCATTGCGCCGCGCTCTGTGTGTGCGTCATGCCCATTGAAGTTTTACACTGTGGGGTGGCTCTGTGTGCACCACACTCTGTGTGTGCGCTGTGCCCCTCTATGTGTGTGTCGCACTCTGGAAAATGCCTCCAACTTCACTCCAAACATGCACTTTGCACTCTCAAACCCTTTGCTATGTTTCTCAATAACCTTGATTAGCACAATAACTTTGTTTTCTTGTGGGAATTCTTATATAAAGACTTTGAAGTCATGGGTTAAATTTTTGCTTCTTCAAAAACCCATTTTGCTAATGTTATGTTTTGACACTTTTTCATTGACTTAATGCAACACTGAATTTCACTTTTCCCTTTGAAATTTTAGCTCAAATGATGAAATTTTTGGCACTCTTTGCAGGGATTGCATGACAGGGAATTTGTCCATAGAAGCCATGACTGCACCTGAAGAAATCAACTGATGATTGTTTTGAATTTTTATCACAAATGACACTGTTTGATTTTTCTTCGAAATAGAGTTTTGAGGAATAGTCGAAGTTTATCAACATGACGATGAAACTCTCTGAATCATAAGTTTGTAAGGGCCTCACTCTGGCCTGCATGGCTTAATTGGACACGGTTGAAGACCAAATTGATTAATCCCTAGATCGAATGATCGAAAATGACTTTTGTCCATTAAAGGACCAGACCTTGACTTTCATGGACTTTAGTGATCTTTGACCAAAGACCTAAGACAGCGGGAGCCAAACATGAGGGGAAATGACTAGCATGACCTTTTCTATCAGATTATGGCATGCCCCTAGTGGAATGCAGCTGGGTGAATGGAGCGGGATACCTAAAAATGAAATGCATAAAGAGTTTTGATCTCTAACGGAGGACTAACAAGACCGACTCTAACATTGGCTCCAATGGGGGATGGTAGCTCCTTGGAAGTGCCAAGAACAACAGATCCCTGGGAGAGCTAAACAGTGCCTTTGTCCATTGGGCTATGGAGTCATTATTTCGACAAACAACACAGGACTCTGATTCGTTTATGAAACTGAAATGACCAACAAACTGACTTAAATTTGACATTGAAATGACTTGAAGACTAACTTGACAAAATCTAACAAAACCGAAATAAAATTGTATTTACAGTGACAGTGGAAGCAACGTTAATAACTCAAAAATGGTACCACTTGAGCAGCCGAGCATTGATCGGCCCTCCTAGACAATATTCCCCGTTCATTTCCTTCAGAAGAAAGGCATTCTGACCCCGATATGCTGCAATCTTGAAAGGAATTTTCCAAAGGTTCTAAAACTTACTGTGCTTGCCTTTCTCCTCATTCCTTGCATCCCACTTCAGCACCACATCATCCAACTAAAATTTTTCCACCTTTTCCTTTCTGTCATAAATTTTCTTGATCCTCTCCTACAATTTGGATGTGTTCTTGAAAACTTCTTCTCTGGTCTACTGCAAGTGGACCATTTGATTCAACCTTCTCTGCATGGGATCTTCTTCACTGCCAGCGTCTTGAAGAAGTTTAACTACCGGGGCAGCGAGAGAGGTAGGAAATACTGTATCAACTCCATAAACAAGCTTGAAACGTGATGTACCTATGGATTTCTTCTGACTGACCCGATCTGTCAACAGTGCATTGAACAACCTCTTATGCCAGCTCTTCTTATTTATTTCCAGTAGCTTCTTGATGATGTTGACCAATGATTTGTTCGAAGACTCCATCAATCCATTGCCTTGCGGATGATAGGCAGTTGAGTGACCCAAAATGATATGATATTTATGACAAAACTCTACCATCCTTTTTGATTTGAAAGTTGTTGCATTATCAGTGATTAACTTATTCGAGCAACCAAAGAGAGACAAGATGTTATTTTCAAGGAATGAAATGATTACTGCATCTGTAGCTTGTCTGGTGGGGATTACCTCGATCCATTTCGTGAAATAATCTGTCGCTGTGAGGATCCATCTATGCTGACCAGAAGAAGCAGGATGAATTTCACCAATGAAATCCAATCCCCATTGCTGGAAAGGAGCACTCACCTCAATAGGCTTAAGTGGTAAAGGCTGTAACTTCTGATTTCCTTCGAAAATTTGACACTTATGATAGCGTTTGACCATCTTATATACATCAGCAAACAATGTCGGCCAATAGTACCCTGCTATTAGAATTTTATTTGCTGTTGACTTCCAAAAACGGTGACCACCACAGTCTCCTTGGTGGCAGTCCTCCATGACCTTCTTTGCTTCCTTTTCCACCAAAAAATTTAACAGAACGCTACCGGGATCTTTCCAATACAGTGCGGAATTAAGAATGCAAAACTTGGCAGCTTTCAACTTGAGTGTTCTCGCGTTGTTTCTAGTCATGCCGGGTGGTGGTGAAATTTTTTTAAGAACATATATGATATCTGAATACCACGGAGAAAGAGCAAACATTTCATATACCTGAATTGACGATCCTTCCTCATTCTCATCGGACATAAAAATGATCAAATTTATGTCCAAGGCGTGCAAGTTTGATTCGGCCATTAACTTTTCCAATCCCTATCCTTTCACCAGCTTTGTGGGCTTTATTTCCACATCATATTCCAGCAAGGTTGCAATCCACTTGCCTCTTCTTCCTTCCGGATCGGTCTGCACTAAAACATCTTTTACAGCAGCGTTAGGAACATAGGCCAGAATGTGAGAATGTAGAATATACACTCGGAAATCTTTCAATGCCTTCACAAGTGCAAGGGCTTGCTTCTCAATGATGTTGTACTTTAAAGCTGCATCTCTTATATCTCTGCTGAAAAATGCAATGGGTCTTTCATGATCATCTCTCTTCTACAATAACACCGCTGCCATAGTATGCTCCGAAGCAAATGAAAACAATATGAAATCCTGAGTGTAGTCCGGGCTGACTAGAAATGGAGTTGAGGAAAGAGTGAATTTGACCAAATTGAAATATTTTATAGCCTCTTCCGTCCATTTCACTTGGCTGTCCTTCCGAAGCATGTTTGTCATCTCTCTTAGATGCTCAGCAAGATTGGGTACAAAGCAACGTAGGAAATTCAACTTACCATTGAACGATTGTATCTCTTTTTTATTCCGAGGCAAATCGATTTGCTGAATTGCTTGCACACGTGCTGGGTCAATACGGATGCCATCTTTTGAGATAATGTGCCCGAGTAGTTTGCCTTCTTCCATGGCAAACAAGCTCTTCTTTGGATTCAGCGACAAGCCATATTTTCTGCACTTTAGGAAGACGATTTTAAGATGGTGCATGTGCTCTTCATTAGATTTAGAAAACACCGTCAAATCATCCAAATACACCACCAAAAAGACATCCTTCTCATTTGCAAAATCCAATTCCATGGCACGTTTAAATGTGGCACTTGCATTCTTCAAACCGAATGGCATTTTAGCGTAATGAAAGGTTCCCCATGGAGTGGTGAACGCTGTCTTGTCTCGGTCATCCTCATGGACAGAAACTTGGTTATATCTGGAATAACCATCAAGCAGTGACATACGAGATGCTCCCACTACTC